>JAIUZE010006893.1:0-75844 GCA_022085475.1 Heliosperma pusillum
GTCGTGATCAAAAATATTATTTAAAGAGTCCTTTAACAGTTAGAATAACCTATAAGGGATCTCATCCCCGAAAAGGTGTGTCTTTGATTTCCGCTATGAAATTGGTGAGTATGGTAAGAAAAGGTCACCAAGCATACTTGTGTATTGTGACTTCTTCAACTACCTCTTTGCCAAGTATTGAAGATGTGCCTATTGTTCGAGAATTCGTTGATGTATTTCCTGAAGATTTGCCCGGGATTCCTCCCGAGCGTGATGTTGAGTTCTCTATTGATCTTGTTCCTGGTTCTGGACCCATAGCCAAAGCTCCTTACCGTATGGCTCCGACCGAATTGAAGGAATTAAGAAAGCAGCTAGATTATATGATTGAAAAGGGTTTTATTAGACCAAGTGCCTCGCCTTGGGGTGCTCCAGTTCTTTTTGTGAAGAAGAAAGATGGTTCGATGAGGCTTTGTATTGATTATCGTGAATTGAATCGGATTACAATCAAGAATAGGTATCCTTTACCAAGAATTGAAGATTTGTTTGATCAATTAAAGGGTGCTTCTACATTTTCCAAGATTGATTTGAGATCCGGTTATCACCAAATTCCTGTTAGAGATGTCGATATTCCAAAGACCGCTTTCAGTACGAGGTATGGTCATTATGAGTTCAAAGTGATGCCTTTTGGATTGACGAATGCTCCCGCTATCTTTATGGACCAAATGAACCGCACCTTTAGTGAGTATCTTGATAAGTGTGTGGTGGTTTTCATTGATGATATTCTTATTTTCTCAAAGTCTGAAGAAGAGCATGCTATTCATTTGAAGATTATTTTGGGTGTTCTTCGCCGACAGAAGTGGTATGCTAAGTTCTCCAAGTGTGAATTTTGGTTACCTAAAGTGTCCTTTCTTGGGCATGTGATTTCTAAAGAAGGTTTAATGGTGGGTCCTTCTAAGATTGAAGTCGTTGTTGATTGGAAGAGTCCGGCTGATATTAGAGAGATTCGAAGTTTTCTTGGTTTAGCTGGTTATTACCGAAGATTTGTCAAGGATTTCTCTAAGCTTGCTAGACCGATGACTCAGTTATTGAAGAAGGAAACCAAATTCCTATGGAATGAAGCTTGTGAAGCAGCGTTTCAAGAGTTAAAAAAGAGGTTAACTACCGCTCCGGTGTTGACTTTGCCTGAAGATGGAGTAGACTTTGATGTCTATTGTGATGCTTCAAAAATGGGATTAGGTTGTGTTCTTATGCAAAATAGGAAGGTGGTGGCTTATGCTTCAAGGCAGTTGAGAGTTCATGAAGTGAACTATCCTACTCATGATTTAGAATTGGCTGCCGTTGTTCATGCTTTGAAAGTATGGAGACATTATTTAATTGGAGTTCATTGTCGTATCTTCACCGATCACAAGAGTTTGAAGTACATATTTACTCAAAAGAGTTGAATTGAGGCAAGAAGATGGTTGGAATTGGTGAATGATTATGATTTTGAGTTATTGTATCATGAAGGGAAGGCTAATGTTGTTGCCGATGCTCTTAGTAGGAAAGCTTCTCATGCTTTGAATGTTATGCGGGTATTACCCGATGATCTTTGTGCCGAGTTTAGAAAGTTGAAGTTGGAATTCGTGGAGCGTGGATTTGTTCATGTTGGTGCTATGACTGCCGAGCCTGTTTTTCTCCGTGAAATCCGTGAAAGCCAAGTTGATGATCTTACCTACAAGTCTATTCAAGCCAAACTTCTTGAAGGTAAAGGTAAGGATTTCAAGTTTGATGATGAAGGTGTTCTTCGTTTCCATGGTCGTTTATTTGTTCCTAATGCTCTTAATTTGAGGAAGCGAGTTCTTGATGAAGCTCACCTTTCCCCTTATTCTATTCACCCCGTAGGTGATAAGATGTACAAGGATTTGAAGCTACAGTTTTGGTGGCCGAACTTGAAGGGTGATGTTGTATCTTATGTTGGAAGATGTCTTACTTGCCAACAAGTGAAGATTGAACACAAGAGGCCCGGTGGATTGCTACAACCGTTGGATATTTCGCTATGGAAGTGGGAATCTATTTCTATGGATTTTGTTATGGCTTTGCCGAGGACCGTTGGAGGTAAAGATGTCGTTTGGGTTGTTGTTGATCGTTTGACCAAGTGTGCAAGATTTATTCCGATCAAAGAAACCTGGTGCTTAGATCGTTTAGCGAAAGCTTATGTTGATGAGATTGTTAGATACCATGGTGTTCCTAAGGAGATCATATCCGACCAAGATACGAGATTTTGGAAAGCTTTACAAGAAGCCATGGGTACTAAGTATTTGATGAGTACCGCTTTTCATGCCGCTACGGATGGTCAGTCCGAGAGGACTATTCAGACTTTAGAAGACTTGCTTAGGGCTTGTGCTCTTGACTTCCAGTCTAGTTGGGAAAAGAGTCTACCGTTGGTGGAGTTTTATTACAACAACAGTTATCATGCATCGATCAAGATGGCTCCTTATGAAGCTCTTTATGGAAGGAAATGTCGGAGTCCTATATGTTGGAATCAATTGAGTGATGTTCGTGATTTAGGCCCCGATGTTCTTGTTGAAGACCATTGATAATGTGAAGGTCATTCGTGATAGAATGAAAGCCGCTCAAGACCGTCAAAAGTCTTATGCCGATATCCGAAGAAGGCCGTTAGAGTTTGAGGTTGGAGATAAAGTGTTCTTGAAAGAATCTCCAATGAAGGGTGTTAAACGGTTTGGTGTTAAGGGTAAATTGAGCCCGAAATACATTGGACCCTTTGATATTGTGAAAAGGATTGGTGCCGTTGCTTACAAGTTGGATTACCCCCGAATTTGGCTAAGGTTCATGATGTATTCCATGTTTCTCAATTGAGAAAGTATGTTAGTGATCCAAGCCATGTCTTTCAAAAGGAAATGCCCGAGCTTGAACCGAATTTGTCCTTTGAAGAAAAGCCGATCCGCATCCTAGACCGCAAGGATAAGAAGTTGAGAAGTAAGGTGGTTCCTTTAGTGAAAATCTTGTGGAGGTGTGCTAATATCGAAGAAGAGACTTGGGAAACTGAAGCTTCTATGCGTAGTAAATATCTGAGTCTATTCGTGTAAGGTATTTTTCTTTCCCTCAAGTTTCGAGGGCGAAACTTTTTAAAAGGTGGGGTGATTGTAACACCCGTAAATGTACCCTACTTTTATAGTGAAAATATTTTACGGATACTTTTCAGCGAATTTAAGTTTTAATTTAGAATTTAATTTTCCGAGTCGAATTTAGAATTTCCGAGTTCGTATTTGGAATTTCCGCGAGTTTTAGAGTAAAGCCCGTCTTAAGCCGACTTTGACTTTTGTTGACTTTTTCCCTTACACATCCCATACTACCTCTTAACCTATTTTCATTCACACAACTCAATTCAACATTTCTTCTTCCTTAAGAAATCCCAAAACCCTTGCCTCCATTTTGATCCAATCTTTGAATCGTCATATCTCATTCGTTTCTCGCTCAAATTCACGTAAGTTCGTCTTATTCTTCCCCTCTTAGCTTCCTCTATCTGTATTGATAATAAAATTACCGTGTTTCTCGCTTTTCAAACTTTCCGTCTTTCTCAAGGTGAAGTAAATTTATATTTTATTAACTATTTGTAGGTGGTGACCTTCAAGATCCCGGCAGCCGGTCAGACCACCGGCTGAGACACCCCTCATTTCCTTCTTGTTTTTCATAATGCCTTAGGTCCGACCGGTTGGGACACTCTGTCATTTCAAGTTGAGTTTTCATATGAAACAAGGCCTTAGCCGGTTGAGCGGCAGCCGGTCCACCTGACCGGCTGGCTCTTGCTGGATGTTCTTTGTAAATTTTGTTTACGGTTTTCATTTATAATAATTCCGATCGTTCATCTATCGTATAAATTTACGTAGTGACTTATAATATTAATGTTTTGAATATTTGATATTTCATTCGCTTGTATCACATGTTTTGTGACGGTTTTTGGTATGTTCCACTTTGAGTCGGTTTTTACAAATGATACGGTTTGAGCACTATTTTGTTATGTGCTTTGTACTCTCATTCCCTTGGCTACCTCCACGTTCGTAAGGCTGGATGTCGGAACGGGGATGTATCCTACTGCTTAATTGCATGTGTTAGTGGGCATACGACGACGTTGTTGGGAGGCGAACGCTTTGCGTTGATCGACCCGGCCGTCAAATGTTGTGTACTTGCGAGGTGGTGTTATTTGCATGTAGCGTACGCTTGTTATGAGGCTTGTGCTCTTTTCCGTCTCTTTCGTGAATTGTTTCTACCGAATTTGGGGTACTCGGCGTCTATGATTGACCGAGTCTTGGATGCGAAATGTTATCGCATGTCGAATCGGAAAAATGTGATTCCGAGAATCTGGCCAGGTTTAGACTAGGACCGTATTATTATCGTCGTGCTACCAGGAGGAAATTAGTCTACATATACGAAATGTAGCAATCGTGTATGCGTTCAGGGAAAGTGATCTCGTATGGATGCCTTTTAATCATACTTGCCATGTACACGGTGCTAGTGCGTTTCATTTACCGTGAGAGATGTTGTCTTTGTGTCGTTGTGTTTGGATGCGTGATTACATGATTGATTATTCATGATCATTGCATTGACTTGGCATGGTTTGTTTGTCGAGTCTCAATCTTATCAAACTTATATCGCTAACGGTGAGATGTAAGCCCTAGTGAGCGTATTCGGTTGCCTAAGAGTGTCTTCCCCGAGTCTTTGTATAACATGATGGATTCGGACTTGTAACTCTTATGCTCTTATTATGATATATCGAATTGCCTATCTATCCTTATTGTATTTCACATGTTTATCCATATATGCATGCTTCTACTTTTGCATTTCCTTTTATGTACGTTTAATGTGATATGGCTGGGAGAACCCGGAGTTACTCCCCACTGACTGTGGCGTTCATGTTTTTCATGGATGAACAGGTTGCTTGATTTGGATGGCTTTTTGCTTATGCTATTTTGGGTTCGGGAGTGAGCTAGCGGGCGTTGTCCCTGGAAGTTTCACCTCTAGACGATTTTAGCTAGTTTGCTAAACACTTTGACATTTATAACATTTTGAGAGACTTCGTCTCTTTGTTGTATTTCGTACTTTAGTTTGTATTATTTGACACTCCTCGTATATTTCCTCTTGCATGTATAAAAGTTTTAAAAACTTCATATTTCCGCTATATAATTCACATGCTTGTATGTTTTATATTTCCGCATTCGCGAGGGTTGTCACAAATACCTTTTAAAATTAATTTTTAATGATGTAAATTTAACAATTGTGAAGATAATAATAGACAAACTTTTAAGAGATCTCTAAGACAATACTTAAGAGACTTAAAAGATTTTAGTTTGTTATATAAGGTTCAAGAATGATTCATATATTTAATCATAGGATCACTCAGCTTATGTTACTTTTATGATGTGGTACAATTTTACTATTTATACATAGTATATTCATCACATCTACAAATTTTTAAGAGATCTCTAAGACAATATTTAAGAGATTCAAAATTTTTGGGTTGATATATAAAGTTTAAAGATGACTCCTATTTATAATCATAGAATTACCTACTTTATTATTTTTCAATGTGGAACAAATCTACTATTTATATGTAATAGTTTTAGCACATCAACATTATTTTCCAATGTGCGACAAATAATAGTTATGAATTTAATTTTTATTTATTTTTAATGATGTAAATTTAACAATTGTAAAGATAATAATAGACAAACTTTTAAGAGATCTCTAAGACAATACTTAAGAGACTTAAAAGATTTTAGTTTGTTATATAAGGTCCAAGAATGATTCATATATTTAATCATATGATCACTCACCTTATGTTAATTTTATGATGTGGTACAATTTTACTATTTATACATAGTATATTCATCACATCTACAAACTTTTAAGAGATCTCTAAGACAATATTTAAGAGATTCAAAATATTTGGGTTGATACATAAAGTTTAAGGATGACTCCTATTTATAATCATAAGATTACCTACTTTATTATTTTTCAATGTGGAACAATTCTACTATTTATATGTAATAGTTTTAGGGACATCTACATTATTTTCCAATGTGGCACAAATAAAAGTTATGAATTTAATTTTTATTTAAAGAGTTTCTAAAAAGTTGATAAGATTATTAGGAAAATAATTAATTTAAAAAATATAATCAAAATTTAAGAGTTCAACCATAACTTGGAAAGTATATGTATAAATATAATGTTGAAAAGTTGATAATATTATTAGGAAAATAATTAATTTAAAAAATATAATAAAAATCTAAGAGTTCAACCATAACTTGGAAAGTATATGTATGAATTTATTTTTTACTTTAAGAGTTACTATAAAGGGGGAACACTCACGTGCCTCGAAAAAAGTCTTTTATATATATATACTAGATTTAATGCTCGTGCGATGCACGAGCCTATTTATAGTGCTCTATAGTGTATATATATAATATAAGTAAATGATAAAGTGGTTGTGATGGACTGATAACGCCTAAATCAACTAATTTTAAAGTTTATGCCATTTATATTATGTTCTAGGTAATTTAGGGGAGGTAACATTGTTAGAGTCTCATACGTACTCGATCTGATGTTCCTAAAATATTATGCTCCCATAAATATTTTAATATTTCCAGTTCAAAAGTACACAACCATACCGAGGAATACATGTGAACAATAACTTTTCATCAATTGAAAAAGTAACTCTATGTTTTATAAGTTGAACCATTTGTTAGGCCGTGTTCTTTTGGACTGAATTTTGCTGAACTTTTCTGAACTGAACTTATAGGAGCTGAACTGAACTTATAGGAGCTGAACTGAACTGAACTGAACTTATAGGAGCTGAACTGAACTTATAGGAGTTAAACTGAACTGAACTTATAGAAGCTGAACTGAACTGAACTTATAAGAGCTGAACTGAACTTATAGGTGCTGAACTGAACTGAACTGAACTATTGTGAACTTAATTTTACTTAATTGAATAGAATTTAGAGAATCTAAAATTTAGCAAACTGAACTCTATTACATAAGGTAAGATAATAACATAATTCCGATTTATATACATTGGTTTGTTCAAATACATTGGTTTGTTCAAATAGATTACTACGTTTACATCATCTTTATCTGTATCTTTATCTTTTGGAAAGGGCTGTCATAAAAAAAATATACTCTAAAACTTAAGGTAAGATAATAACATAATTCCGATTTATGTACATTGATTTGTTCAAATAGATTACTACGTTTACATTACGATAAAAAAATAAATCAGATATTACATCGTTTTCTAACCATCTATTTCCATATCATCATCTTCCTCATCACTTTCTTCTTCATGATCTTCACTATCACTCGTAACAACGAATCCATTGTCTCGCCAAATGTTTTTTACTATCTTGTTTCGTACCTTGAACATGGCTTTTTTCTGCTTATCATCAAACATGCCCAAATCTACTGTTCCTTGAATATTCACGTCATGTTGTATAATAGGTATTCCAAGAGTATGCATCCTTATAAAATTATGGAGTGTGAATGTATAAATAATAATAGACATTTGATACTTTTGTGACATTCGGGGCATATTTTTTAACACCCACCTTTTTTTCAATTGACCAAATGTCATTCCAATAATTAATGTCAAATTTTTTTATATCGGTTTTCATAAATAATATATTCCGTATAACTTTTCTGAACTTAGTTTGTAAGGATTGAATTTTTCTGAACTGAACTTATAGGAGCTGAACTGAACTGAACTTATAGGAGCTGAACTGAACTGAACTGAACTGTACTTATAGGAGCTGAACTGAACTGAACTTATAGGAGATGAACTGAACTTAATGGGGATGAGTTTAAGTCCAAAAGAACAGGGCCTTAGTCACAAAATAATGATAAACAACGTTTGAAAATGGCAATTGAAGTAGAACTTTACTTTTACTCTATTTCCACTTCTCATAACACATTCTTTGATAGAGTATCCCTACTCGTGATAAGTTTGATACCCCAATTGAGGTAAAGCATTGTTACTATTTTATACATGTGTGTAGACTTCTAATTTAGAGTAATACTCTATTTTATACTACGAAAGTTTCATTGTGTATCTTATGGTAGTAGAAACACGTGTCGTTATAACCATATGTCAATTCAAATTCTAAGCTATCTCGCGGTTGTTACTAAAGTGTATAAATTTCGTTGATTTGAAATAATTGTAAGAGTTTCGTCAATGTAACAAAAAAAATCTGTAACATACATGGTGTTTGAGTTTATTACTCCCTCTGTGTATATTATTTGTTTACCTTTTAATTAAAATACTCTCGAAAAAATAATGCTAAACAAATATTGAAGAAAGGAGGGAATATTACTTTGGTTTCATTGGTCCTAACTTATCATGGCAGTCATTATGTTAAACCTGATCAAAGGGAGGGTATTAATAACATTTTCTCTTTGAATAATTGATTATACGGTCTTATCGTAAAAGAAGTTCATAATCCTTTCATGTTCTAATGTATAGTGGAGTATGTGTTAAGTGCAGAACATAGAATAATAAATAAAACAGGTTAATATATAAGCATGAAGAACCCCATCTATCTATGTATATGGAGTAAATTTGGACTTTTGTATGCTTATCATATAAGAGTATACTACTACTAATAGTCTATTATACGTAATAGTTAAGACGAATAGCCCCAAAGAAAGATAGAAGTTCTATGTGCAAAAATCTCCATATCTCTAATCTTTACTTTTAATAAACCGTACATCTTTTTCTTTTTAACAATATATTTTATACTTTATCTCATATTCAAATTAAGTATTTGAAAATAAAAATATATTAGTAGTTCATAGAAGTTTGATTCTAATATTGTTCGAGAGTGTTTCATGAAGCTTGACTCTCTATAACACCGGGCTTAGAAATAATGTTGTTATAGCCTTATAAGCGAGGAGTAGGAACTATATATTGATATAGAGTAATACGGAGTAGTTATTAGTCGTAGAAAGTGCAAATTGTTTTTTTGGGTAAGGACTCTTGCCAAAACAAAAAAACAACAATTTCTAGAATCTGGATGATGTCGACCATGTCGTCAATTTAATATTGTACGGATTTTCATATGAGAGACTTTTAATGATACTAAAAAAAATCTCAGAATTGAAGTAGTTACAAAAAAGGTGATATTCAATTAACTACTCAAAAAAATCAACAAACTAATGCAAACTTAAATCCAAGTTAGTTGAGATGTATTGAAATTTCATAGAAAATAAAGTTATCTACATACATTTGTACACAATAAATCCGAAAATGAAACATTTATGCTACTCTATGTTAAAATTCAAAAGCAACCTTATCGAATAATTTATTGATCGTTGTTTCTTCATCAGAATCATACAGAGTAATATATGTTAACCTACACATAAAATAGATAAGACTTGTCAGAAAATCATTAGTGAATAATTTGATTCAAAGCAAAAACAACGTATTTGTAGACTAATGCTACAATAAGATTTAAAGACAATATAAACCGCAAGATTCAAATAAATAAACACAACAAAAGTAAGAAACATAAAAAAAAAAACAATATAACGTGAAGTGGTGATTATTAATTTTTGAATGAAAATACATGTATATATATATATAAAAACATATTAACGTAATAGTGTTTGTTTAGGTTTCTGTATATTAATTTTATCCAATCTAACTTTCATGGTAGAATTTTATAATCTTCAAATTTAATTATATTATTAGGTGTTGTAGACTTGTAGTGCATCACCATTTTTGTGAGAACATGGAAATATGGAATAGTTGTATATCACATTCCGTATTTTATAGGTTGTAGGATACATCCAATTTTTTATATGCTAATTTTGCGCACAATGGAAATACATGAATATATTTATATGGGTAGTTTGTATAATTTGGAATGCTGAAGTGTTTTCAAAAAGTTGGAGACTCTATAATCGCTCAAAAAAAGCTTCCTTTAATAATATAGATAGATATATTGATTACGTTAATATTTATAATTAATTACATTAATATTTAGTTGATTATACATTATTAATTAAGTAACTAATAAATTATATATTTTTAAATCATTATTAATATTTCTTATTCATAATTCATAATTTATTTATTAAAAAATGAAATTTTTTTTCTTTAAAAAAAAATTACATTTGGCCGGCCCGGGTCAGGCACAACCGAGCCCACGGGCCAGGCACGACACGGGCTCGATTTTCCCGGGCCAATGGTCGGGCTGCGGCAGCGGGTAGAGGTGGTCGGGCCGGCGCAGCACGACCCAGTGGACCGACGGACCGGGCCAAAATTTGGAGCTGGCACGACAGGCCGGGGCGCGGGCCGGCACGGCACGGCCCACCGCCTACTTTAGTGGCACTCGCTACCCTATTACCAGTAAAAATGGTAGAAAATAAAGATTTATGCAATCCCAAATGAATCTGGACACTTTGTGTAATACCCATAAAATCCGTCAATAAAATGAAAAGAAAATTTAAAAATAATAATAATAAAGTATCAATAAGAGATAAAATGAAAAATATGGTAACAATACAATTACCGCTAGTCGCTTAATTTAATAATAAATATCATCGTCAAACTTTAAGAATAAATAATAATAAAATGCATTCCTTAAATTAATTCACCCATGACAAACTAAGAAAACAACATATACACACTCCTTGTGTCGATAATTGGTAAAATCATATTGCATTTGGAAGTTGTATAAAACACCGTCTCGCGTATCATTTTCCGCTATGCGCAAACCCGACTCAACACCACCTACAACAAAATCCTAGCAGCCATGATGATCCCTAAGATCCTATGTCATGCCTAGAGCAATTGGTCCAATGAGAAAAAAAAGACACCCCTCTTCCCCATGTGTGCCACCACCCTACACCCCTACTCCCCCTATTCCCAACACCCTTCTTTTTGTCTTTCCAAAACCTTCACTCCAACACTCAATAAACCCTATAACTCAAGCTCCCACCAGAGTTATTAGCTCACTCAAACACTATCAACACAAAAAAAAAGAGTAGAGAGATAGAGAGAAGAAAAACCAAAAAAAAAAAGGAAGAAGAAGAAGAAGGAGAAGGAGAAAGCTAAGAGGAGGATTTTGCCTATACTCTAAGATCTTTACCTTGTAAGGACTAAAATACTAAACTCTTAGCATTTTATTCTTATTCAACACTTAATCTTGAGTAAAACAAACCCTTAAACGAACTATAAGAGTCTTCATACATGCATGCAAGAACCTATACACATAACAATCATCAAAGTGTCAAATTCGGAGGTTGATAATTAACAGAATAAAAATCTGACTTAGACTTGTGTTATTGATATGAAAACAATATGTGGCGTAGGTCTTCCTGTCTATAATACGTTTACAAAATTTTGTCATAATCCCTTGAGTCGTTTGCAAATGAAAAATCATACAAAAAGAACATGATTCTGGACAATCAAATATGCTAGTCCCAATGTTTGTGTCTTAAAAAGTAACTTAAAGGATTAATGAGGACAAACCCTTTTACCACAATGAACTTCAATGAATATAGAGTATATTAGGCCCTGGAATCAACTCATTTGAATTTATAATCTTTTTAATATACTTAAAAACATTTTGTGACTCATATTCTGACCACTAGTTAAAGATCCGACCAATAGTACATCTTAAACCTATTTTTGGCTAACATTGTATATACATAAAAGTTGGAAGACTAAATACTAGACCTATTGGAGTTGGTTTCGTCCAAGAATATTAAGTATTTGATTTTATATGATTTTTTCAACACAAAATGACAATCTGGAAATCTGATAAAATATTGTTCTTTAGATAAAGTTATACTAAATATAAATTCTTGATATTTGACTATGATAAACTTTAATGAGAGACATGCATGTTGGCCTTTTGTAAACCGATATTTTGACTATTTAAACACCCGAACCAGCCGAAAACTTTCTGTGATTCGGAAACCGTCACGTTTTACTAAACAGAAATTCAGAGGCCTTAGAGTCGTTTTTGGACTGTTAGTATTTGACACTTAAAGTTGTAGCACATCTTAAAGAATCCAACCTAACAGGTCTTACCCCAAAAAGTTAAGTAACGAAGGAGTTATGACATTTTGAAGTCACTGTTCAGAATCTGTAAAACCGTAAAGTATATATAAGATAATAAACTTGTATAAACCAAGTGTATAAGCTATAACTTGTTAAACTAAAAGCACCAACTTGATAAAATACTCTTAAATATTCTGATCATGAACTCAGTTCGCTTTCTCAAGAATAAAACTCGGAACAAAACGTTCAAAATGGAAACATAACAAAAAACCGAGTAAAATGCATAAAACCAGTTGAACTAGTTAAAAACCGACTGGAATAATTTAGTAACGGGTACTTTATGTATATTGTAGACTCGGGATTTGTAGAAGAAGCACTTTAAACTTCTAGACCAGCTCATAAGGTAAGGGAAACGTTTGTCCATACACTATTCTTGAACTATTGAGTATTGTTTCAAATGTTATATTGTGTATAATGTTTATAATGGTTGTTATTATAAGTTTGGATTATTGTGATGAAATATTGAAAAATAATTGATGTTATTCCATCCTTTGAAATGTTGAAATATAATAAAGGACTCATAACTTTTAAGAGTTTGAAAACCAAAACCGTTTGATCTTTTGTACAAATTATGGAGATGGTTAATCTCAAGAAATGGATTTAATTGTTTGGAAAGGGTTCGATTTTTGGTTTGAACGGTTTTGGTAGAGGGGTAGGTTGTTCCCAAATAATAAAAGGGGACCTCCTATACAGAGCTTTTGGTGGGGTTAGTTGATCGAGACCCCGTCCTCTTATCTTCCTCCTTGGGGTTGGCCCTTGGAGGGGTGTGCACACTCGGGATTTTTGGACAGTTATTGTACATGGTTTGGTGAACCCCGTCTTATCCGGACTAGGGCGAGGGAATCCTCTCCATACGGCCTCTATCCATTACTTACTAAAGAAAGTGAAGAAATGTTTTCTTCGAAGGAAAGTGTTTTAAGATTTGGAAGGACTAACTATTTTGGATTGGATTTCCTTATTTAGAAACTTGAACTTCTCAATGATATTCTACTTTCTTATGAATTCTAAATTTTAAGTAAAACTCTTATTTATTTATTTTGGATTGTTTACCTTACTCAACATTATTGTTGACCCTCTTTTGTTTTTGTCCTTAATTGGAACTGCTATGACCACTATTGTGAGAGCAGATCGTGTGACAGGTAATCCAAGGAACTAGGACGTGGGATCCACGGGAGAGCGCGCGCGTTATTGTTTTTATTGGAAACCAATGTTTAGACAATTATCTTTATTTTGCATCATCAAACTTATTTGCTTCCGCAAACATTTGGATTTGGTTGTAATCGGATTTTACTCTTTGGTTTTTAATTCACATGGACATTTACCCCTTTGAATTACATGATTTAAATACTTCTACTACAATTGGTTCAAATGTGACACATCCATATTCCGAATTTTACATGAAAACTCTATTTTTAAATATAACGGATTATGGGGGTGTTACACTTTGTTTGTATTGAATTAAGCGCATGAAAGTTACACACGAGTGTTTGTGATTCAGTGGTAAGTGACTAACTACTGATGAAGTCGGTCCGGGCTCAATTGGTCCGACCTGGATCAAGCCCATAGTGCCAGTTGGGTTTGTCCAGGCCCGGTCGGGACGCTAGTAGAGTGACCTAGGCTCAGGCCCGAGGCGGGCTAAGGGTGGGTCGGGCGGCTGGGCATGGGATTTTTTTATCCTGAAAATAACGGGCCAAGGGGGGTCAGGCTAGCAAAATTAAACACGGCCCCGGTCGAGGGGAGGCGGGTTGGCATGGGCCTGGCCAGTGGCCGGGTCATTTTTTACCCGAGTGGCGGGCCGGTCCAGGCTGACCAGCCCTTTTCCCCATGACTATGAGTCTATGACTAACTGGTAAAGTGATAATTTCATTATACTAAGGCTATGTAAATAAGGTTCGAATCACCCTAAATAATTTTCCTTTTTTTTTTTAGAAAAATAGTCGTAAATCAGTTATGTTAGAGGAATATAAAACTTGCTTAAGTATAAATTAGAAATTAAGTTGGTGAATCACTATGTTTCGCTTACAACGAAAAAAATCAACATTAGTCATGAGTATGTAATTTAGATATGTGTTATGTAAATGTCGTGGTTTTTAATTTTTAGAACAATTATATGTCAAATGTTTTTGCTACCCCAAACTCGGAATCCTAGTTCCGCCAATGCTGGCTTGGTCATTTAGGTTGGGTTCAGGGTGGGTCATTCCAGATCGGGTCATTTTTAGATTAACAATTTATTTATGCAAATAGGGTTCAAATCACCCTATATAGTTTTCCTTTCTTTTGTTATCCGTGTTTAGCTTACAACAAAAAGTCAACATTAATCATGAGTATGTAATTTAGATAAGTGTTATGTCAATGTTCTTGGTTTTCAATATTTAGGACGATTATATGTCAAAAGTGTTTGCTACCCTAAACTCGGAATCTTGATTCCACCCCTACTGGCTGGGTCATTTAGGTTGGGTTCGGGGTGGGTCATTTCGGATCGGGTCATTTTTTGATTAACAACTTATCAAGTTATTCGCTGTACCAAGGCTATGCAAATAGGGTTCGAATCACCCTATATAGTTTTCCTTTCTTTTGTTTTCCGTGTTTAGCTTACAACAAAAAGTCAACATTAATCATGAGTATGAAATTTAGATAGGTGTTATGTCAATGTTCTTGGTTTTCAATTTTAGGACGATTATATGTCAAAAGTATTTGCTACCCTAAACTCGGAATCTTGATTCCACCCCTACTGGCTGGGTCATTTATGTTAGGTTCGGGGTGGGTCATTTTGGATCGGGTCATTTTTGGATTAACAATTTATCAAGTTATTCGTTGTACCAAGGCTATGCAAATAGGGTTCGAATCACCCTATATAGTTTTCCTTTCTTTTGTTTTCCGTGTTTAGCTTACAACAAAAAGTCAACATTAATCATGAGTATGTAATTTAGATAAGTGTTATGTCAATGTTCTTGGTTTTCAATTTTTAGGACGATTATATGTCAAAAGTGTTTGCTACCCTAAACTCGGAATCTTGATTCCACCCCTAGTGGCTTGGTCATTTTGGTTGGGTTCTGGGTGGATCATTTCGGAACGGGTCATTTTCATGTGCTATAGTTCGGACTACTTTTAGGTCCTACAACACGAAATGATCTTATATACTTCTATCTGATACCATTTATTTATTTATCTACTACTCCGTAATATTTAATTCCACTCTGTCCGATCAATATTTATCATGTATTTATATTAATATTTAATTTCACTCTTAATATGAAGGGACGGAGCACTATTTTATCATATACTCTTACAGGTCTGTACAACTTGCACTTGAGCCACGTGCAACATCACATGAGTCATCGTATTGAGAGTAACATGGATTATTACAGTAAAATAATATACAATAATTTATAAGACGGATATTATTCGTTTTAAGCTTAACATACGTGGTTTAATTATATACTAAATTATTATCCTAATTATTGCCTAGAATATCTTCTATAAGACGAATGCTATTCGTCTTTATCTTAAATCTTGACATATTACATTTTATTTTGATGTAAGATTCACGGTAGATGGAGTTTCATTTTTTTAAATTATTTTAATCATATATATTCAACTTTACAAAAATTGGAAAATTCCCACGGTTCCCCCCGAACTTTGACATTGTGCTTGAAAAACCCAAGTTTTTTACCCAAAAAATTTAAGTGGACATAACTCGTGTTTACAAAATCGAAAAATGAAGATTTTTTTTTCAAATTGTTCAGCTTTCCGAGAACTACGATTTGAAAAAAAAAATTGGCGAGTTCGGACTCGTGACCAAGAAATATTGCTACTAAAAGTTTGTTCGGTAAAAAACTTTGACCGACAAAAACTCCTAGCCACGGGATCCATATACAACTTTTTTTTTTCAAATCGTAGCTCTTGGAAATTTTTTTTATCATGTTCCGAGTTTGTAAACAATAGTTATGGCCACTTAAAGTTTCTCGGGTAAAAAATTTGGGTATTTCAGGAAAAATATCAAAGTTCGGGGGTACCGTTGGATTTTTGGTAAAAAGTCATGATATAGTCATGGTCCACTACCATCTATTTATATACTTCCTCCATCTATCAATACTATATATTAAATCCTAAAAATAAGGGATTTCCATGTAATTAAAGAAAATTATACAAATTAATTATACTATATAGTTTTTAATCGATAGCGTTGTATGATAGACTTGATAAAAGGATTTCAATGTAAATATTATATAATTTTTGTTAAAATATTAATTTATAAATTATCAAAATAGAGTGATTTTCAATTCCTTAAAATAAACATGTCCCACTTATGCTATTAATTAGTAGCATAGATTATGCATTAAATTAAAAATAGGGGTTTTCTATATGGTAACCCTATATTTTTTCCAATTCTACGTGGTAACCCTACTTTTTAAAGATCACTCATGGTAACCCTCAACCCATTAAATACGTATTGGCGTGACCCTTAACTATTTTTTCTGTCAATTATTCCGTTAAGTATTTGATGTGGCCAATTGATTTATGATATTTTCTACAACGTAACCCTCTAATTTTTTAAATTCTACAAGATAACCCTACATTTTTCTAGAAATCACACATGCTCAAAAATATAATTCCTTATTTAATATTTTTTCTACATTTTTACTCAATTACACCCAAAATTATCAAATCTATCTTCATTATCTTTCAATTAACCGAGTTTTAAAAGAAAATCTAGTATGAACTTTGCTCTCTATAAAAAAACTCCTAATAAAATTTTCTAAATGTCAAAGTAAAAGTTCTATACCGAGCATTGAAATAATCAATCCCAAATTTGGTACATTGGTTTCATTTAATATAAAAACTTTATTTTCGAAACCTCATTAATACCCCAAAACTGAAATGTTGCAAACAACTAACACTGACTCACTTCAGTTATTTTACAAATTGGCGTAATAAATTTGTGTACAATTGAGGAGTAGGGACTCATTTGTAAACATATGATTTAAAGCTTAATAGTGGATTTATTTGTCAATCATCGAATCCGATTTTTGGACAGTTGCGATAATGATACCTTAAAGAGACGATGATATCGAGAGTTGACATTTTTTGAAGTAATTGAGTAGAAAACGTGCTAAGAATGGTAAATTAAGGAACTAAGAAATTATTTCTAAAAGTGTTTCTTTCGTAACAAAAAAAAGGGTTACCTTGTAAAATTTTATAAAATAGAGGGTTACCTTGTAGAAAATCTCATAATTCAATTGGCCACGTCACATACTTAACGGTCAAGTTGACGGAAAAAATTGTTCAGGGTCACGTCAATTGGTATTAATAAAGTTGAGGGTTACCATTTGTGATTTTTGAAAAGTAGGGTTACCACGTAAAATTTGAAAAAACACAGGGTTACCATATAGAAAAACCCTTAAAAATATATGCAAAGTCTATATTATATAATTATTTAATTCAGACAAAGTATTTTGGAAACTATTATGGTAAGTAAATTAAGCTAGGTTTCCAAAATATATAATATTGCATAATTCTTTTAAATTGATTTGATGCATATATGTATTATATTTATATAAATATATGAGCCTTTTAAAATTGCATGTGTACTCAAATTACATGTTTACTCATCAACTAATCAAAATATAGTAATCATTCATTTGATAGTCAAAGTGGCAATATTAGAACCGGGAGCAGTGAAAGTAATAGAACAACAACGGAAGTAGTGAAAATATCAATATTAATGCGATATTAGGGAAAGTATCAATAATCACGGTGGAAGTAGTGAAAGTAACAATAATTGCGACGGGAGTAGTGAAAGTAACAGTAGTAATAACGAATGTAATAAAAGAAACAATACTAACAATAAATAAACGTATATATCTGAACAATTAGTTGACCAATTGATTAAAGTAAAATATTAATAGTGGGAATAATGAATTGTCTCATAATTTATTTTATAGTAATTTTAAGATATATCATAAAAAAATTTATTATTTATACAACTTTAAAGTATATTTAATTGAAATAAATTTAATGATAAATGTAGGTAGCCCGGGCGGAGCCGGGCACCAATACTAATTCTCATATATGACGGAAACTATTCGTTTTAATCTTGAAACAAATTAAATACATAACAAATTATCTCACTTATTGCCTAGAAAATAGAAAAAACTTTTTCTTTATTACTACCTTGTGAAATTATTTGACCAATCTTATAGTTTTTTTTTTGGTGAATAAGAAGAGGGATTATCCCGAATATAGCAAAAGCAATAAAAAACACGAATCTAAGCGAAAATAAAAAGACTAACTAGCAATTAACCGATAGCAGTTGGAACAATTCGAGGCCACGAAACACCTCCAATATCCTGTTGAAGAAGTTGAAAAAGCTCTCAAGGGACCTCCGTTTCTCCCATAATAATAAGTTGACGGGTTTGATGTACTCCTTGATTGGCCAACCAATCTTATAGTTAAGACGAGTAGTATCCATCTTAAACAAGACTTACGGTTATTACAGAGTGGCCAAGTTGGCATGTCATATTTTCCTTTGCTGTAAGATTCCTCGTTAAAGAAGATGGAGCTTCATTTTTCTCTTCGGTCTCAGATTCATAAAAGTATATAATGTAAACATAAATTATAGGATCTTGATTAAAACAATAATTACTGAAAGGTATTTACGTGATGTAGCCATTAGATCTGATAATAAAATCACTTGAGAAAGATAAAAGATGAACCCTTATTGCTTTGCCTTCTCCTGCCTTCCTTATTCTCTAAATCACTTTCTTTATGTGTGTTTCTTAATCTGAATGAATTAGGTTAAAGCACAAACAGGTGTTGCTTATATACAGAGGTGGCAGGAGGGGCTTAATAGAATAAGTGAGCCTGATATGTTAATGGCCTGTAAATATTAACCATAATCCACTTAAACTAGGACTCCTATTAAAAACCCAAAACAATATATTTAACCGTTATTAATTAAGGAGACTGACATCGATAATTAGGTCCACATAACAGAAAATTAAATAATAATTCTTACATATACTATTACGGATAAAACCTGGTTAGCAGGGGTGGACCTATTAAGTAACATGGGGTGCCACTTGCAACTCCAATCCCAATAAAAATGGCACAAAGAAAGATTTCTACAATCCCAAATAAATCTGGACACTTTCTTCGTTTGTATAGAATTTAAGCGCAAGAAAGCAACACATGATTGTTTCAGATCCTCCAACTATTAAAACACAAGGATTTCATGCATTCTCCTTAAGCTACATCATCAATCAACAATTTTTTCATTTGTTTCGGTGGACCATTCTTTGAAACCCCAAAACATATTTTAGTTTTACTACTTTATTCACAGTTATTACTTCGTTTTTGTTAATTTTAAGTTGGTCATATATATATTTGTTTATTCTTAAATATTACTCCCTCCAATCAAGTCCAAATACAACATTTCTACTTTACACGTTTGCCAAGACACAAATTGTAACGTAAATATCTCGAGCTTTACATTATAAAAATATACTCCCTCTTAGTCGGTCATTTCTTCCCTCTTTCCTTATTGGGTAAGTCGGGGTTTCTTCCCTCTTTCCCTTTTTGGATGTGGGGTTGTGTGTTTTGTATGGTCTAAATTTATTTGTATGTGGGGTAGTGTGTTTTGTTTGGTCCAAATTCATTTCCTTAATTTTTGTGTAAAAGGGAAAGGGGGATAAATGAGTGATTAGGAGGGAGTATAAAAATTTGCTATTCTTATAGTACTTATAAAGGGGAATCAAACAAGATCACACATAACCATATTTTATCTTACATATTCCAAGGATCGTAAAGATTCTCTTAATTCATGAATAGTGTCAAAAAAAGAAATGTTGTATTTGGACTTGAATGGAGGGAGTATATCATATTATCATATGTTTTGTAATTATATTTAAAAATAATAATTGTGTTATAGATAAAATATTTGTTATAGATAAATATAATATAAATTTTATGAGAAAATAATAACAAGATGTCTTTCCCTGTGGAATTCAAAAGAAAACAAAGAGTACAACATAGATCTAAAATGTCCGATTTAAACTTAATATTTATAGAAATAATTTTTTTATGATCATGAAGAAATCAAATACCCAAAAAAACACATCATTTAACTGATCTTATTTAATTTAATTATTAAAATATAAAAAAAACGGCTTTTACTTTCAATTTATGTAAATTAAATAGAACCAAATTTTCGAGGTGGTAATGTTGTGCGTCAGAAACACAAATAAATACTCCGTATTAACATCAACTATTCACCCAAAAAAAACCCCAAAAAGCGGACTTTTATATGACGAAAAAGAAAAATCTCAAGGAAGAAAAAAAACTTAATTAAAAAACTGAAAAAAAATATATTAAATAATATAAAAGATAAATATGTTAATTCCTAATTAGAAGTACAAATCTATTAATTGCCATACCTTAACCCAAAAGTAAAATGAATTCATTAGAAACCAATATTAAACTAATTTTGTAGACCATTACTGTAATTTTTACGGGTTGAAATGAAGACATTTAAGCAGAATGGTGGTATTTGATTTAGATTGAAACATGTGTTTGTCATTTGGGGATGCTAACAAGGAGGAGTGAATGAAAGGCGGCAGAGAATATGCCAAGAGAGAGGGGGCGTTTTACAATTTTGTGGTTTATATTTGGGGATTGGGGAAATTTGATGAGGGTTTGGTATGTGTATATGAGTCCATGGTTTTAAAACTCATGTTGCACATATTTTACTTCGGTTTGATATGTGTATATGGGTTGAGGGTTTTGATATGATAAGGCGAGTAAATTGGTACCTACAAAGTGGTAAAGTGTGTGCAACTTAATTATAGCTAGAGGTGGACACCAGGCCGGGTCAAGGACCAACCCATGTGAAGAAGCGGATTGTGCCAAATATGACCCGATAATAACCCGAACATTTAGGTCAAGACGACATGCGCGGCCCATGACTCGACCCGAAATTTGGTACATTTTTATATAAAAAAATAGTTTAAAACAATTAAAACTAATATAAAATGGTAAAATAATTAAAAATTCCAATTTTTTGAAATAATATATGCTCATGTTTGTTTTAAAGCAAAAGTTTTAACACATAACTAATTACTGAAATGAATACCATATGAATATAGTTATTCTTTGTAACGTAAATTTAACAACTAATCAATCTAATACTTCATTGTCAAACTTTATATAAATAACATATTTATTTAGTTAAATATAGTTTATTACAGTTTTGAATAACAACCCCGTGCAATCTTGCACGTGGGTAAAACTAGTTCTACTCGGATTATTAGTTAAAAAATTAACATTATTACAAAATTATTAGAGGATTAGAAGTAATTAACAAATAGTAAAAAAAACAAAACAATAAACTAATCATATAAATGTAAAACAAATAAAAAAACTCAAAAAATATAACATCTAACCGAATTAGTTAAGTATAGAAAATCATATAGGACTCTGAAAAATAAATTGTCTTGATAATAGTACAATTATTATGTTTTTATATAAAAAACATTTTTTTTTACCGTATTTCATTTTTTGTTTTGCAATGCAATGAGTTTTACACGATATAAACCATAACTTGAAAGTTTATTAGATTATTTTCTATTATTTGTAAATGATATGTCTGAATTTTAAATTTTAACAGTTATTGAAATGTTTTATCAATATCTATGCATTTAGTGAAATAATTTCTATACATGTTTAAATATTAAACCCGTGCAATTTTGCACGGGTATAAAACTAGTTCAATGGTAACGGACTAACTAGTCATGGAGTCGGGTCAGG
This sequence comes from Heliosperma pusillum, assembly GCA_022085475.1. NCBI lineage: Eukaryota > Viridiplantae > Streptophyta > Magnoliopsida > Caryophyllales > Caryophyllaceae > Heliosperma > Heliosperma pusillum. The sequence goes on from JAIUZE010006893.1 coordinate 21,902, forward strand.
TTCAGCTGGGCCAGGATCACCTTGTCTGACCCTGACCATGCTCGTGTAAGGGCAGGCTTGGCCGGGCCGCTAGGGGAGTGACCCGGGCTCGGGCCCGATGCTGGCCGCCGGGCCTGTCATGTTTTTTTCCTAAAAGAACGGGCCAAGGCTGGTCGGGCTTGCAAAATTGAACCCGGGCTCGGCCCGGGGTTAGGTGGGCTAGAATAGACCTCGTCACAAGCCGACACATGCAAACAGGGTTCGAATCTCCCTATATAGTTTTTTTTTGTTTTCTTTAAAAATAGTCAGAAATCGGTTATATTAGCGGAATATAATGCTTCCTTAAGTATAAAATAAAAATTAAGTTGGTAAATTACTGTGTTTAGCTTACAAAAAAAATTAAGTTGGTAAATGATTGTGTTTAGCTTACAAAAAAATTAAAATTAATCGTGAGTATGTAATTTAGATATGTGTTATGTCAATGTGTCGTGGTTTTCAATTTTTAGGACGATTATATGACAAAAGTTTTTGCTACCCTAAACTATTCTGTCCTTGCTGATTGGGTCATTCAAGTTGGGTTTGGGGCAGGTCATTTCGGATCGGGTCATTTACGGGTTAAAAAATTTTCACGGGTCGTGTTATTTTTTAGGCGGGTTAGTTCGGAACAACTCATTTTGGGTCAAGTCGATCTTGGTCTCTTGGGTCATTTCCAGTCTTTATTTTACCAATTCTAGTAACGGAGTAGCTAATATGTAACACGAAGTATATGTGTTTCTTTTTAAGATAAGACATGACAAAAGTGACTGGGCTTAAACCAAATTCGGACCCAATCCTTTAGCACTCATAACAATAATCCGACACGAAGCGATCAATTCAAAACCGACCCATTTGATCCATTGCCAGGTTTATTGACCCATTGCACTAGAAATGTATGCGTGATTCCATGAGTCATCCCACGGTATGAAGTAATATCTAGATTAGCCACACTAAATAATTAATATTAAAAGTTGTCGGAGAACTTAAATGATAAACAAATTAAGTAGTAGTTAGAAAGGGCAATTAATGATAATCGATCGTGGTTCTCGTGGAAGGCGAGGAAGAATAAACAAAGCAATTACGGAATAATGTATACTGAACCAAAGGAAAAATAAAATGTGAATAAACAATACAATAAAGCTGAGGTGATCGACGACATATATGAGTATGTGATTATGCGTGTTACTGAAATTCCTATAAATAGTAAGCTAAGTAATGGACTTAGAGCACAAGCAAATCATACAATCATACAATCATACAATCATATCACCAGCAAATTTAAAGAATCATAAAATGGCCGCCTCTTTTTTCCTCAACAACTTGAAACCCACTTTTCAATGGTGTGATTTGATAAGTTACCCCACTCAGGTATACAAGGACTTTTATTAACCTTCTTTAATTCTAACATTTTCTTCTTGTTGGTTAATAAATAACGCTAACTCTCTCTTGTCACGGATATATCTACCACATGTTTCCAACGGTTGATCTATGTTGTATTGTATTTTCATATCTTTTTCCAACAGATTACTTTACTTTATAATACTACTTGTATTAGGCTACTACTACTTCTAATAATTTTGTTTTTGTTATATATATATATATAGGTCGCACAAGATGGAGGTGACGCTTCATCCCCGGTGTAAACTCCATTGTGGATACTTTCTAATTGGCCTTTATGCTACCACTGATAGTTCTTGAGTGTCTTTTTATATTTCGCTTTAAATCAATGTCTTATGGTTCAATCTCAGACTTTGAGTTAGTTGATGTAGGTATTCGATATATATCGACCTCTTACTCCTGAACTCTTAGTCATATCCTTTGTATGTTTCTTTTAAAATAAAATATAAAGGTCAATGTTTTCTATTTTTGTTATATTCGTTTATATTATTATCCTTGGAAGCCAATTAGCTACTATTATTTCAGTAGCAAATCACTAGTTTTCGGTAGCTATTTACCAATACATACATTATTATCCTTGGAAGCCAATTAATTGACTCCCTTATATCTGTATTTACGGAGGTAAAGACTCAGTTTCCTAATCAAACCCTTACCCTTAACCGTAGCTGGGACGAATCTTATTAGAGCTCTATTTCCATATTTTAGTACGACTGTAAATAGGAAACACCATATTCATCTTGCGTGTGACCCAATTGGCTCGTTTAATTCTAGACCAATCATTAAATACTTTAATCTTTGGTCCATAAACGACTTCTATCAAAACGTTACGGTTATATAGAATATAAAGTGGGTTACCTTAATTGGATTCGGGATATAAATCCAACAGTCTCCCACTTGTACTGCATGTGTCCAATTAGACACGTCTCTTTGCTTCTATTGTGCCAATCAAGATTAAGGTCGGAAAAGTGTCAACCTTATATTCTTGCGAGGTTGTGTTGTACCGGGTACAAGCTTGCATAAACCATGAAACACAATCAACAAATAAGTTAGAACCTAACAAAGAGCAAACACAATAAAGACTACCTACTCTCGTTGGTTATTCATTGGTAAATTTATTTAAGGTTGGGGTGTACGAATGTGCGTCGGGAACTTTATAGCTCTGATACCAAATGTGAACCCACGTGGTTATACAATAAAGTAAATACAAGCATTGCAGCGGAAAATACGAGATTAATTTTAAAATCTTTAAAAGTAAAACAACGAATGTCACTAAATTATAAAACCAAAATTTAAGTTTGAGAAATCTTTTATACAAAATAAAACTTTAAAAAAATGCAAGGGGTCCCGATCCCTTGATGCAACACAAATACGACACTAAGCATTAATATAAAGCTATAACCTGAAGGTCAATCGTTGTAAGTAAAACGCTCGCTTGCTCACTCGTCAAAACCCCAATAAAGGGTCAACCTTCAACATGTTCATTCATTAAGAATAAATGGCACAATCAGTGAGAAGTAATTCGGGGTTCTCATAGGCATATTACATTAAAACACGCACAAACAAGATCAAAATAGACATATTTCAACATCAGTAAGTCAATTAGATTCCATAACATATGAATAAATAGAATTTAATACATTATGTGATGATAGATATATATACTTAAACCAATTGTGTAATAAATATCCCAATATATATAAATGAATTTGAGTAAAAATAGAAAGAAGAGTAACAATCATCATCAATCTTAAGCAAGACAACTCTTGCCAATGATATTAATACTAGGTGGCTTACATTTCTCCTCTAGTTTCTATAGGATCGAAGACTTGGAGCGGAGATAACATATACTCCCTCATATTCTCAATAACCTTCCCCTTTCACTTTAACACAAAAATTAAGAAAACACAATACCCCACTATATAATTAAATTTGGACCACACAAATACACTACCCCACCATACAATTAAATTTGGGCAACACGAACACTTACCAAACAAGGAAATAGGGAAAGTATTGTGAATAGACGAAAATAGAAATGAAGAATGTTATTGAGAATAGGAGGGAGTACAAGGGAACAACCAAACCAATGTGACTCACAATACTCAGCCGAAAACGACAAAAAGTAAGAAAGGCACGAGACACGCCATTTAAACCATCGAAGACATAGTCTCACGGTAAATGGCACTTACAAAGTATCAAAACTAAGCAAGGCAAGATAAGGCACAATCCTCTCGGTAGGACAACGATCTTATATGGTCCTAGTCTAAAACTTGATCCAGACCCATGGGAAGAACGTTTCCCGATTCGACAAGCGACAAACATTTCGCATCCGAGACTCGCTACATGACACACATACCGTAACCAAAGGTTAGGAGAAGAGAGGATGAGTATCCTTAAACCAACAACATGGTAGACATACCGTAACCAACGGTCTGAAAAAAGGAGGCAAAATAAACTTAAGCTAGTAAACAAAGTACAATGACACCACCTCACATGAGTGCAACATTTGACATCCAGGTCAACCAACGCTACGTGTTCGCCTCCTAACAACGTCGTCACACCCACAATATCACAAGCTGGGTAAATGCTATAGATAGATGGTTAACCAGTGGTATGCTTAAATGTCTGAAGCACCATACTCAAGTACTCGGCTCAATGATATAAGAACATGACCGAGCACCACCCAAACCCATCCAAGACCCAACGTACTTTTACTACTTAGACCTGTAGTTCAATAAGAAGTGATGGAACCAAGAACTAGAGTTTGACTAAACCCAAGCAAACATGAACAATATGACCAATCAAGGTAGATATGACATATATAAGTGGAACATCCAAAAATCGATGATTAACTTGTGAATAAGAATTATAAACAATTTTCAATACATAGTACATTAACATAAGATAAAGTTTAGGAATCATAATCAATAAGAAACATAAACCCCTTTTCAAAACAAAAATTGTGGAAATCGTTCAAAACAAAAGTCAATTTTAAACTGTCATAACTTGGGTTCTAGACCTGGGAATGCATCAATTCCTAGTGGAGGTAATGTCTTATTCTCTTAAGGTTCTAACGATAGCTCACCCATCCAAAATAAGACAATAAAAGAGGGAGATATGACCATTTTACAAAAAAAAGGTCGGTGAAAGAAAACTTCATCCGCCCGGATAAAACATCACCCGCCGGCTCCTAAACCATTTTTATTCAATTTTGGACAAATTTAGTAACGGGCGCCCTCTGACGTCACACGAGTAACAAACAAGGATATTCTTTTTTTACTTGGATTTAAAACACCAATCTCAACATTCAAGATCAAACCACAAATAAAATATGAACAATAATTAAAGACAATACAAATCATTATCCAACTCCACACAACAAACCCAACTTTACCCAAATTTCACCAACATCAACATTGGTTGCAACTTAAGGATTCTTCACCATTTTCTAACAACAACATGTCAACCAACATGATAGAAGACTTATGTTACATTCAATATACATAAAAGATGAAAATAAGATAAACTCAACTTAAAGAACTCATCTTTATCACGAGAAAGCCTATTCTAACACAAACAAGCACACAAAAATGTAATATCGTGTAAACCGTATACGTTACCTTTCTAGCACTCTAAGTCTTCACTTCCCAAGGTAGTCATCGAATTAAAAAACCCCTTTGTCCCAAATCTTCTTATCAACATTTTTTTGGGTATAAATGTAACCTTTTCATTAAAAACACTTGAGCCATTACACATGCATCAATTAACAAAAAATTACATCATAAAGGACTAAACATATCCTAATCCTCTAAATGGATTAAATCCAAGGGATACTGACGTTTTGGATTTAGCTTTAGTAGTACGTTTGAAATCTTTTCCTAACATCATCCTTAAGCTTCTTCATAAAACTTTCAGGTCGTACAAGGGGCTTATTGATCATGCTATTGTTCCTTGCCCATCAAACATAATAGAAGATAACCATCAAGCTAGCATCTAGGACTTCCCTTTTAACTGTTTTCCTCAAAACAGCCTGTTTCCACCAGGTCAGCACACCAGAGAGAGAGATATCCTCCCTGCACCCAGGGGCGAACCCACCTAGTAGCAAGGGGTGGCGGTAGAGCTGTCAAAAGGTGATCCGACCCGAAGAACCGACCTGACTTATCCGAAAACCGACCTGATAGAACCCGTAAATTTGCTGAACTGAAACCGACCTGAAACGACCCGAAGGTTAACCGATAGAACCAGAAAAATATGACCCGAACCGACTTGTGACCCGACCCGACCTGACCTGAAACCCGATTCACCCACAAACCCGACCTGACCCAAACCTACCTGAACCGACCTGTAAACCGTTTTAACCCGATTAAACTCGACACGACTCATAGCCAAATAATCTTTTTTAAGAATCTAAATTCCTGTATAGTTTGTTTTTTTGTTAATAAATTTGATATAAAAAATTATAGCTCATTTTATTTTTTTAAAACAAAATGTAATCTTAAAATAAATAGTCATTTGTAAATTTAGTAAGCTATATTCCTAGTTAAACTTAATAATAATTATTTTGCAAGTGATATATGTAGAAAATTTTAAATTAACGCTTTGTGAGGAAAAGAGTGTTTAGTTTTGGCTCAATTGAAAACAATAACAGGAAGAAAGAGTTATGAGTTATTACCATACAATCCGACCTCGGTTATTAACTATGATCTTAAAATCCAAATCTCAAATACACCATTGTAATAGAGCCTATTCAAAATTAAATACGTAGGATCACCGTCAAGATAAATAAATAAAATCTATTTCATATGTAATTCATTTAGTTCCTTGCCATACTTCATATGTCAAATGTTCAAAACTATGAACTACATAAACAACTGATTAATTTAAACCAAAAACATTATTTTTTTTCCATAATATAGGCGAATCTGACACTGGATAAGCACTCATGTCATATACTTATAACCGAGGTCGAGCAACATAAGTGTTCAATGAAATTATACAATCATTAACTTGTATAGTGTTATACTCTTATATTTTACAAATATCTTTTGTATTGAGTTCCTCTAATCCAATCTTATAATTCATAAGTTCAAAAGTGATCTTTTAACAGAACGACCCGACCATTGACCCCATTAATTTTCAAATCTAAGACGACAATATAAAATACTCGACCCATCAGTAACCCGAAACCAAACCGGTCTCGACCTGGTCAAGCATATTGGCCTGATATATCTCGACTCATTGGTCAACCGATCCGAAACTGAACTGACCTGTTGTAATTATTGACCCGATTAACCTGACCCGTAAGTGACCTAACCCGAAACCGACTCGACCTGAAGAAGCAACTTGACCTGACCAAACCCGAGCCCAATATGACCCGAACTGCCTGAACCAGACCCGTAACCGACCTGATTGACCCGATTGCCACCTCTAGGTGGCGGCCGCTACCCCAAACGTAAAATAATCGGTTTAGACCGAAGACGGATTTGCGCTACGCCAAATATTGTTAAAAAATAAATAATTAATTGTTATTCCACTAAATGTACAATAAGCATCTTGCGGTTCAGTGGCCTGGCTAACTTTCCACCTATCTACCTGGGTTTGACTCCTCTTACAATCAAATTCCTTCTTTTTTTTTTCCTCTCAATATTTTAACCTAAATTTTTTTGCTACCCCATACATTAAATCCTGGATTTGCCCATACATGCACCACTCACTTAGAATATGCATACATCTACTACTATACACACACTGACTGCTCCACATATATCACAATCAATATCAGTACAAAGCAGCATCATTCTCAATCTATCTTTGGACAATATCATATTCCCAACCAAAAACGAATGCTTAAGCACCCATACCATGTTCCAGACATAATAGTGGTGCCACTCTACCTCACTACGTGGTGGTCATCCGAGGCCCCCAACAAATGCTGACTGAGAAGTTTTTAATGGAGTGAGAGAAGCCTCTTATAAAATTGGTGTTGGGTTCATATTAATGATGACATGCCAATTTAACATGTTTATCAAGTGACTATTTCTTAGGTTCCAATGTCTCTCCATTTGCAATGTTGATCAAGAAAGAAGTTAAAGATCAAGTTAAAAACTCTTCATAGTTGTTGTTGTCTTAGGATGTGAGTACATTTGTAAAAGTCATACAATACATCTTTTGGCAATAGTTTGTGGCAACAAGAATGCTCATTTGTGGAGACAACAATGAGCATGACTTTTGCCTTAATGTCTGGTTAAGAACAGTAGTGCTTATGTGAACTGATCACAGTAAGTGCAACTGTTACTTTAGTCTGCAGCTCTTGAATAAAACTCAATTTTCCTTTTAAATCTTATTCTCTTCGAAAATGTGTTATATCAACAAATCTGAGTTGGCAAGTGTTTTCTCAAATTATTTGAAGAATGTTTTAATTTTTAGAAAAAGGCAAAGGAAGTCTTTTTGAAAGAGGTCTTTCTTAAAAAGGGGCATAATTACTTTACATGTTTACAAAAAGCTAACTTGGCCTTTTCTATCATTTCATTAAGAGGCCTTGTCCTTTTGATATCCTCCATGTTTTAACCAAAGGACAAAAATACTTTTTATAGACTTTGAGTACTATCACACTCAACCTTTCTATCATTGCTTGTTGGTAGCCGTACTCCTTATGAAACATCATATTCCACCCACTTGCTTGGATCTTGACACCCACATGTTGGGTTGTTCACTCTCTCAAAGAAAATAATTTAAAACACTTCAACATCTTCCTTGCCTCTATAAATAGAGGACATTAAATGCTCAGATTTCTCAAGACTTTCTAAAGCATCATCTTTCAATTGCAAACTTGTCTAAGTGTTTTACAAAACCTTTTTCTTTGCAAAAGTTTTTAAAGTCTTCAAGAGTTTCAGTCCAGACAACTGTTGCCACTTTAATGTATTCTTGTTACTTGAATTGTTAGATCTTATAAATTGTCCTCTTCAGTTCTTTTGGAGAACAAGTCCGAGGAACAAAGATCATGTAACTTTTTTAGTACAAGAGTCTAGTTCTTGGACAAGTGTGTCCTTGAACTCTTTCGCAACCGGAGTAGGTTGTTGGCCATTTTATTGTAGGGGTTTTTAAGTTGTCGGAGTATATTTCTTATTAACAAAGCAATATAATGAAGATTGGACGTAGGCCCTTAGAGTGAAGGCTGAACCAATTCAAAGTCGTGTGATGATCTTTACTTTTATTATTTACGCTGCACTTTTTTTTTTACGTACTTTGATTAAGCATAGCAACATTCTTCAATACAGTCAGCCACATCTTTGCATTTCTCTGAAATGAACCGGTAACGCTTCAACTAACTGTTTGCACGATCAGAACATTTTGTTACACTTCCGCTCAACTCACTTTAATTCATAAAGACTTAGTTGAAAATTTTAAATAGTACCTAATTCACCCCCTCCCCCTCTTAGGTACTGGGAATCCATACTTTTCAATTGGTATCAGAGCCTCGTGCTCTTGATAAGGCTAATTACCTTGAGTAGATTCCGGGGAAATGGATTCCTCTACACACTCCAAGATCCCGATATTTATCGGTGAGAATTTGGTTGTTGGAAACTCAAATGGAACATTACATTAAAAGCATAGACTTTGAATGATGGATCATTGTCAAGAATGGTCCCCTCGTTATAACGGAGACTTCCTAAGAAGGGGAAGTCACTCTTAAAAGCGAAGGAAAGTATGACGAGAAGGACTATAAAAAGGCCGAAAAGAACTCAAAGGCAATGACAATTCTTCAAAATTGCATTGGTCCTCAAGATGTGAATCGAATTGTGACACCCCGCGATTTCGCAGTAAATTAAACACATAGATTTGCAGCGGAAAAATACGAGATTTTAAAAACTTTAAACGCAAAACCGCAAAACCGCAAATGTCACTATATTATAAAACCAAAACTGAATTTAATAAATAGTTTATACAAATTGTATCTTAAATAAATACAAGGGACATCAATCCCTTGATAAAACACAGTGAAGATAATAAACTAATATAAACTACACGCTATGGGTGAATCGTTGTAAGAACAACGCTCGCTAGCTCACTCGCCACAACCCCATGCAAACACCAACCTCCAACATGTTCATTCATTAAAAATGAATGTCACGGTCAGTGGAGAGTAACTCAGGGTTCTCCCAGCCATATCACAAGTAAACATACATAAACAACAATTAAACATGTAGAATCTTATATACAAGTGAATCATGTGAAGTACAAGCATACATTTCAAGATAATATGATATAAGCATGTGGAATACCAAACAGTAAACACCATGATATGAACCGGCTCGGGAATGACACCCTTAGGCAACTATATACACACTAGGGCTTACATCTCACCGTTAGTGGCATATACTTGATAAGGTAGAGACTCAACATACAAACCAATGCAATCATCTATTTCATACAAAAATCCAACCCAATGTTCACTGATACGTGTCGTTTGCGCATACAAATTAACAATTTATTTACCTATCTTAACCTCAAAAAATATAAACATAAATATAGTAAAGGATAAGTAGGGTCGATCCCACAGAGAGACTGAAAAACTAATTAACTATTATGTAGTTTATCAACTAACTTACATATATACTATTTATTTACGGCTATTAAAATTTTTCACAAATATGTACGGTAAAGGGGGGTTTTGTTTTGATATTTCGAGTAACTAGTATGAAGAATAGTTAAACAAGCATGACAATTAAGCACATATTTCTCGGGTTCAGTTAATAACTCAGTTAATTAGTCGATTTCTCTAACAACTATTAAATTAACAATAGGCTAACTGTAGAGAATTTAGCCGCTAAATTCTCCTTATCAATCCTTAGTTTTAACCAGTAGCGAGCCGCTCGACTACCAATACTAGCTAACCAATTACACGAAAGTGACAAGTTCCCGCAAATTGATTAACCGCATTAAGAACTAGAAAGACTTCATTAACCCTAACCAATTAATTAGTCAGACCAAGTTATACTCCTAACTTAATCAAGTGACATCATTGCTGTCCTAAATTAAATTAGTCGCTACTCGGTTGATAAATCCAACGCCGCGCCAAATTAATCAACTAGCTATAAACAAATGACAATTAAAACGAGCATAAAAAGAATACTACTAATCAAATATTGCCAAAACGATTAACTATTTATAACTGAAAGATTAATTCAACAAGGTTCCAAATTAGTACTAACAAGAACAAAAATAGCTAAAGATAAGAAGGGAGAACTAATAAATTAAGTACATAAAACCGCCCCTCGTTTCGGTTGCAACACCTCGGCAAGATAGGCCTTCCATTTTCCTCCGGGTCGAAGCCGCTCCACCCGTCGGACTGCTCCTCTTCAGGTCCGTCGCCGCTTGCGTTCTGTCAGATTTGGGGATTTATTTATTATATACTTGCCTTTTTTCATTAGGGAAGATGAGACGGGCATTAATACTTGATTGAGATAGTATTTGCGAAAGATTCGGGATAGAGTTTGTAAGAAATAGGATAGATTTGTGATAAAAATATGATAGAAGATTAAGAATCCGAGACGGATTTAGAGTTCCATCTCCGTTTGGTTACTGTGCTTCCCGTAGCTTGTGCTCTTCCTATGCATTTCTTTTGATTTTGTTATTTCTTATTCTTAAACTATCACTTGTTAATGGAAAGCCTTAGTTTCCTTTCTCCTTTAGACTTGTGTGCACGGCCCATATTTTGCTTACTTGCTTGATTTCATTGCTCAGCCTAGATTGTTCTTTCATCCGTATTCCTCTTAACTTGGGTCTGTAGTCTTGCAATCATAATCTGCCTTAACCCATTGATACCTATCAAATTCAAACTATACGTAAATATCCGCTTTACGCTATAAAAAATAATATTTCAGTTATCAAATCCCGAAACTAATAGATGTATAACAAGTAGCTCAAATAATGTGATTGACGACCGTAAAAATATATAGTTAAGGGTTATAAATATTAGAAAATATCGTCTTATCATTCACATATGATCCAAACTTATAAACATCCATCCAAACATACAAATATAGCAAAATAACTCTCACGCTAAATGGCACGCACTAGCATCATGTACAATAGCAAGACAAGTCAATGGAAGTCCACGCGATAAGGCGTTTCCCTGAACCGCATACGATAAGGCGTTTCATATACTCATGACCTAGACAAACATGTCCACGGGGTAAGACGTTCCCCTGAACCGTGTACGATAAGGCGTTTTACATACACAAGACTCGAATCCTCTCGGTATGATGGCGATAATAACACGGTCCTAGTCTAAACTTGGCCAGTTTCTCGGGATAAGGCATTTCCTGATTCGACATGTGGTATGACGTACCACATCCAAGACTCGATCAATACAAAGGACGTCGAGTACCCGAAATTCGACTAAACCACACGAAAGAGGCGGAAGAGATCTATATTCAAAATTCAAGCTAGTACGCTACATGCAATGACACCACCTCGCAAGGATACAACATTTGACCTCCAGGTCGATCAATGCATTGCATTAACCTCCTAACAACGTTGCCATATCCCCACTACACATGCATACAAGCATCTAGGATACACCCTATCGCTCCGACATTCCAGTCTAATGAGGATAAGGTGTAGCCGGGAAATAAGAGTTCAAAGCTCTCAACGAGTAGTGCTCAAATCAAATACATAAGGTAAAGCCGACTCAAAAGGGGACATATCAAAACACCGTCACCAAACATGAGAATAAGGCATTATATAAATGTAACTATGATAAACATGGATCAATACATGATACATAGGCATTAGACCAAGTTTAAGAAGCATAATAAATAAGAAACATAGATCCCTCTCAAAACAACATGTTTGGAAACTAACTAAAACAAGGGTCCACTTAAAACGTCCTAACTAGAGTTCTAGACATGCAAATGCAAAAATTCCAAGTGGAAGAGATAGCTTATCCTCGTACGATTCTAATAGTGGATCACAAGCCCAAAATAATCAAGTAACGAAGGAGATATGATCATTTTACAGAAACGAGTCAGTGCAGGGAGTCCCAGCTAGTCAAAAGGACCGACGGCCGGGTACCTGGCTGGGACACACAGACTTGGCCAAAAACAAAGGGAAGGAAAGAGGGGTGACTCCCAGCCGGTGGGGCGGCGGCAGGGTACACGACTGGGGCACACACCTCAACAACAAACAATACTTAACATCCGTGACTCCCAGCTGGTGGGGGTGGGCGGCGGCCGGGTACCCGGCTGGGGCACACACCACTCTAAAATCACCAAAATTCATCCAACAACAATCAGAGGACTCCCAGCCGATCATGGGGGCTGCGGCCGACCACCCGGCTGGGGCCACAATTCACGAAAACACCTAAACAACAACAATAACTTCAATTCTTTTGGTACCCATTAATTCATATCATCATTTACCATCATCAAACCATATTAAATGTAATGTAATCATACTCAATCATTGCATAGGGTCAATTAAGACAACATTTATCGCTAAGCACAAGTCTAATCATAATAAATGAGTAAACCAAACCACATTAACATAACTTAGCATAAGATTAACATTTGAAATGAATTAAGCATGGAAAAGAGTAGTAAACACATATTCATATGAAATCAACACAAAGAACTCATCTTTTAAGACAAATACTACTATAGCATGTAAAACACATAATAGGGATATCGACTAACCCATCACCGTTACCTCGATTAATACTTCAAATCTTCGATTCCCAAGTTAATCATCAACCCACATGAACTCATTGACCCAAAATCTTAAAAATACATCTTTTCCCGATAAATAAAGTGACAAGAACCCAAAACCAAAATATGGTGAAAGACGGTCTAAAAAGGAAGTTACAAGTTTCGAAATTTTATTAGCTAGAAAGAAAGAGGATGATGAGAGGATTCCGAAACATTAAATGGAATTGAATTACATTAAGAAACGAAAAAGTTATGCCCTTCTTACGTTTAGATCTAGAAAATGAATTTTATAAAAAGTTGGAGGAAATTGATATTTTATGTTGTGAAAAGAAAGAGAAGGATGAGAGGAGAAGATTAATGTAGAAATCGTCAAGTTTCGTTGACGGAGTAATGACATCCGTCTTAAGATTATAAAGTTATGGAGTTTTAATGGTGTTTTTGGTGTTTGAGAAGGAAGATGAAGATGCTGAAATTTTTGAAGGGATTTAGAGATTTGTGGTGGTTTGTTTTGAGAAGGTGAGTAGTAGTAGGCTTTAATATTCAAGGTGGGTGTTACCCACTCCGATTTTCGAGTAAGAGTCCGATTATGAACTCATAACAGACTGAAATGCGACAGTTTCTACCCAACTAAACTAAATTCTATTCAACATCAATTTAAAGCACGAAATCAGAAATTATCGACTTAAAATATTTTTAATAAAAGTAAAAGACGAATTTATAAAATTCACGACTTTAGTAAAATACTCGTTATTATAAAATTTGGGGTGTTACACGAATTGCCGGTTGTCCTTCCGCCAAGGAAATTTGGGATTGTCTTGAACTCGGTTATGAAGGAACCATCCAAGTCAAAAAGCATCATATTGATCTACTCATGCAACAATATAAGTTGTTCAATATGACCAAAGACAAATCCATCAATAGTCTCTCTTCTCGTTTTTCTAGTATTACTAATGATATTAAAAGCCTTGGTAAGACCTTCGAGTTTGAGGACCTTGTATGTGCGAAAAATTCTTCGAAGTGTCTCTCTCAAATGGAGAGCTAAGGTCACGGCCATTGAAGAAGCTAAAGACCTTTCGATTCTAACCCTTCATGAACTAATCGGATCACTAATGGCTTATGAGAAAATTCTTTTAAAGAATCCTAGTGATGATCCTAAGGGGACAGGGCTCGCTCTTAAGTCTACCTCAAGTGAAGAGAAAGACAATGGAGAAGATGAATTGGCCGTGTTCTATCGTAACATAGTAGGAATGATAAATAGCTATGGTCAAAGGAAGTTCAATAATACATAATAACATGAAAAAATGTTCCTAAGAAAAGACCCAATGCAGTTGGATGCTTTAAGTGTGGTGATAAATCCCACCAAATTAAAGAATGTCCAAAGTGGGGAGATATTAAATCTACACAAATTCTCATTTGCGACGGGCACTTTTCGTCACAAGCTTAAAGAATGTCCAAATTAAAGAATGGCCAATGCCCACCAAATTAAAGAATGTCCAAATTAAAGAATGCCCAATGCAGATGAATTCTCACTTTTATGGAAAATGTAACCACTATATGACTGGTAACATTTTATAAATGATTACTTTTTATCATAAAATGGTCACATTTAGTCCGTCACAAGCTTGTGACCGTCATAAGAGAGAACAACTGTTAAATCTAAGGAAAAGAGAGACAAAGCTAAAAGCGTAATGAAACACAAAGTCATGTCCGCCATTTGGGGAATGTCTGAATCCGATGACGATGATGACATCGAGGATGATCTTAAGGCAAAGATGTGCTTAACAAATCAAACCAAATAAAAAACTCTCAAAAACGAAACTCTTAGATGTCTCATGGACTATCCCGATGATTTCGACTCGGAGTCCGACAATGAGGTAAAAAACCTTAAAGCCAAGGTTATAACCTATTCCAAAAGTAAGGTGTGTCAACTTCTTAACAAAGTCTTTGACAAATGTCGTGCTCAAACAAAAAAATTGAATGTCATCCAAGATGAGATTGAGGAGATATCGGAGGATAATTTCCTCCTGAAAAATGAACTAAAATCAACAGAGTCTGTGACTGTTACCTCTGATATTGAGAAAGAAATGAAAAGACTCTACAAGTTAAACAAAAATCTGACTAAACAACTTGAGTCGACTAAAGTCACCGAGTCCTCCTCTGATTCTGAACCTCAAAATGTTAACATTTCCTTAATCTCACAAGTTTCCACATTAACCGAGGAACGTGATAACATTTTGAAGGATCAATAAATGTTTAAACTCGAAATAAGTGAGTTGATCGATGAAATTGATCGTCTGAAAAGCACAGTCCCATGTACAGTTACCACTGATCTCAGCAATGAAAACTTGACCTTAAAGAATCAAATTTCTTCTCTCACTAAGGAACGTGATCACTTAAAGAATGAATGTGAAACTGTCAAAACTGAATGTAGAAACCGACATAAAAGATGGATACACTAGGAACTATGTGTGTCTAGTCTTAAACTTCATGTTGAAGAGAAGTCTAATTCCGTCATGGATATTAAATCTAAATATGTTGAAGAGAAAAAGGAATTAGAAATCTTTCAACAAACCAATGAGACCAATCTTGCCAAAATAGAGAAACTCAACAAAAATCTTTTCGAAACAAAATTCTTTTATCAAAAATGGGAAAGTAGTCAAACCGTGCTCAATGTTCTCACCTCTCAATATTTCGATCATGAGAGGAAAGTTGGTCTTGGTTTCAAAGGCAACAGTAAGTCTCATTGTTGCGTTCGAAACCAAGATCCAACCAAAACCGATTTTAGAAGGAGAAAGTACGTCGGCCTTCCCGAATATGTTGTGTGCAACTATTGTGGCAAGGCGGTTCACGTTTTCAATGGATGTAACAAAAGGTTTAATGACATCAATAGGAACATTAAAGTGGTCAAACAAATATGGGTTAGAAGAGATTTATTTAACCAAGCAAGGCACAAAAAGAGACCAAAATTTATTTGGGTTCCTAAACTAAAAATCTAATCTCTTGTAGGGCTTGGTGAAAGGCGGCCGCAATTGGTACCTTGATAGTGGATGCTCTCGTCATATGACATGAGATAAAAGCCAATTCCTCTCACTTGAAGCTTATGATGGTGGCACGGTAACATTTGGTGACAACAAGAAAGGAGCAAAATGATGCAGAAGATGACAAGTTCAAAAGTAGATTGATTCAAGAGGAATCAATAAATAAGTATTGAAGAAGAAATGGTGAAAATAGCTGAAACAGAACAGCAACAGATAGCCCCAACGTTGCCTATTGACAAAGGTAACAGTTCGGGGAAACTGATCAATGCACTCCATCAATCACAGTAGCACTTACTGTGACCTCTGTCAGTACTCAAATCAATGAACCTTCTCATCAAATCATTCAACTCGTAGATGGTGATTCAATTGAGAGGGAACAAACAACCTTCAAGCCTAAGAAGTGGAAACATCAGAGCTCTCACCCACTCACCAACCTAACAAATGATGTGCGGTCGGGAATCAAAACAAGAGCCTCCCTCAAGATCTTTTTTGCCCGTAATGCATTCATCTCTCAAATTAAACCGGCTAATGTAACAGTAGCCTTGACTGATGCCTACTGGTTGATGGCCATGCAAGAAAAGCTCAACCAATTCGAGAGAAATTAGATCGAAAGAGTACTTCCGTAATTGCTACGTTCTTAGGTCCATGTCTTATCTCTTGGGGATCGAAAAAGAAAAACATGGTTTCTCTCTCAACGGCCGAAAGTGAATACATTAGTGTCGCTCAATGTTGCTCACAACTTCTTTGGATTCGACAACAACTTGTCTAAGTGTTTTACAAAACCTTTTTCTTTGCAAAAGTTTTTAAAGTCTTCAAGAGTTTCAGTCCAGACAACTGTTGCCACTTTAATGTATTCTTGTTACTTGAATTGTTAGATCATATAAATTGTCCTCTTCAGTTCTTTTTTAGAACAAGTCCGAGGAACAAAGATCATGTAACTTTTTCAGTACAAGAGTCGAGTTCTTGGACAAGTGTGTCCTTGAACTCTTTCGCAACCGGAGTAGGTTGTTGGCCATTTTATTGTAGGGGTTTATAAGTTGTCGGAGTAGATTTCTTATTAACAAAGCAATATAATGAAGATTGGACGTAGACCCTTAGAGTGAATACCGAACCAATTCAAAAGCGTGTGTTGATCTTCCCTTTTATTATTTCCGCTGCACTTTTTATTTGCGTACTTTGATTAAGCATAGCAACATTCTTCACTACTGTCAGCTACAGCTTTGCATTTCTCTGAAAGAAACTGGTAACGGTTCAACTAACTGTTACCACGACCAGAACATTTTGTTACACTTACGCTCAACTCACTTTAATTCATAAAGACTTAGTTGAAAATTTTAAATAGTACCCAATTCACCCCTTCCCCTCTTAGGTACTGGAAATCCATACTCTTCAATTGGTAAAGATGAAACCGAAAAAATAGTTTTACGTAAACAATTATCATCCTTTCAGGCCAAAGAAGGTTTTTTTAGTCATATGAAGCGATAGTTGATGCAGCGATTATGACTCTCGTATCGTGGTGTACTACATATGGCTTGCAGACTCCGGATGTGGCTGGAATAGCCATAAGATTTTTGTCACAGCCGATAAGCACTTCATCATTGGCTAAGAGGGTATGGAACACATATTCATATATACACAATACAAAGAGAAACAGACTCAATAGGCTGATTTCTTTCTTTACTGCTAGCTACAAGGAAAGGCCTTACACAAAAATAAGATATTAACCTAAAGAGCGATTATTTAGAAGATTCAGTAATTAGGTTGGAGGAGTTACGATATGGGTAGTATTGTAGGAATTATGAATCCTGGAGAACAGTATTGCATATTTTTGTGTTTGTTTTTGTTGGAATGTTGAAGATTAAAGCTGTTGGAATTTTTTGTTACTGATGTAAAATTTCCTTTTCTGTTATTTATTAATTGTTTTACTTTGAATATGAACTAAGTTTAGTGTTTGAATGCAGTCTTTTGAACCCAGTTCACTACAAGTAGCGAACTTCATACTCGAACTACAAACTACAACTTCAAATTGAACCGAATCTAGAACCATGTAACCTTTTTTTTCCTTTGATAAGTAAAGAAAACTAGATTGATCCTCTAGGGTAGGACCAACCTATCTCATCCTTTCAAATAAAGGAGGTAAGTTAAAGCCATCAGCTTTCAAACCACCTCGAAAGAGGCCATAAAGTCAGCAACTTTATGGGCTTCACGAAAGCAATGCTTAATAATCACTTTCACAAAAAAATGAAGGTCTAACTTCACATCTCTGATGATACTTGGAATTTCCAACGGAATTTGCCAGTTATTACGAATCGAGTTAATAACACATAAATTATCACCTTCAACAATCGGCTTAATAACCTAGAGCAGCTTTATTCCCATCTATTTTCGAGCCATCAAAATTTAGGTTTACAAAACCGCTTCTAGGTTTTTCCCACCAAATTTCTTCCTTATTAATAGTGTTTCTAACAGACTTGTCTTTATCGGGATTATTAATATCCTTATGTCTAGTCTCTTTCCAGATCTTAATGCTATTATTACATAAAGTAATAAGTTTATCGATATTGATATGAACATAATTAAAAATAATGTCGTTTCTATAAAACCACGCATTTCACCAAATAAAAACAATCTTAATTAATAAAATCATCTTTTGAAATTAAGTCTTTGAGATAATTGAGTTTCATCAAAAAAAACTTTGACACTATAAAACTAGGCATTCCACCATGTAACCTTGGTACATATTTGTAGGAGATTTAGTCAATGTACTTAGTCTTGTATTAGCCTAGCATTCGTCTCTTGTGTTTGCTATATATATGACATTTCTAATAGTCACCCAATTTGGGGATCATACATTTCTGCAATATAAATTTAGACGAGTATATTTTTTTTGTTAAAACTTAACGTTAATATTAAGAAACGGGGATGTAGCAAATTACCCTTATAACTTATGCACTATGTGTAAATCAACCCCTTAAGTTTCAGTTGTTGCAAATTAGCCACATAAGTTTTCAAAAAAGAGCAATTAAGCACAAATCAAAGTTTCTACATTTTTTAAACTAAAATTTCTTATTTTCTATTATAAAAACATTTTAAATAAATCAATTGAAATTAAATAAAATATATTTCTATATATTAAACAAAAAAAATGTGAAACAAATTTAATTTAAACAAAAATTTAGTCATGTAATTTGTCATCGTGACCTTACTAAACGTACTAGTATTGTGAATATTTTTCACCAAAATAAATACTCCGTATAAATTATAATAGAACACATTTGAACATGTTTTCTAATAAATAGAAATTTTAGGATATATATTTGATCAATAATATTAACTTTTAATAGTAGTAATATATTTAATTTAATATATTTCATTTTAAAAATAAAATATGTGGTTAATTACACATTATGAGAAACTTATAGGGTTGATTTGCTACATTTATAAGTTAGGGGGCTTAATTGCACATAGTATCAAACTTATGGGGGTGATTTGCTATATTTCCTTATTAAGAAACGCAGTAAGTACAATGTTTTTATTTAAGACAACATCATTATTCTTATACATTTATACTAACAATAATTGACGGGAATAATCTTACCTTTCAATAATCCAAAAATAATCTATCTTTGAACCTTTCCTCTTTCGGGTTGAGTGGTTTTGAATCGGGTTATTTTCGGGTCGCGTCAGTTACGGGTCAAGAGAGATCGAGTCATGTTCAGGTCAGGTCGTGTCCAATCGGGTTTCGGGTCACATTCGAGTGTTGTAGTTCGGGTTAATTTCGGGTCACGGGTCCGGTCATTCGGATCAGGTCAATCGGGTCGGGTTGCTTTTGCCAAGTCTAATAATAATGACTTGTTACGGTAGGTATATAATGTACACAAATTTTCATTGAAGATGGGGCATATCCGTATTCAATGAAGACGGGTTGGATCCCGTCTCATAAGGAGGCAAGTGGGAATCAATTTAGTTTTTCACTTGTCCTCCCATTTATCTCCTTGTGAGAAGGGATCCGACCCGTCTTCATTGAAAACGGATATACCCCGTCTTGAATGAGACCAACTGTATAATATAACCGTCTTCAAATTGTTGTTTTACTTAGGGTAAATTGATTAGAACTCTCTTATATAATCCACTTTTTAAAACGTACTTTCTTATATAATTTTTTTTCAAAACTTAATCCCATGAAACGTTACTTTGTATAAAAGTTACTCCCTTGTAATGATTCTGGCCAAAAAAATAAAATATTCTAGCCAAATTTTGATTTTGCTAGTTAATTTAATTTTGTTCCTTACAACTTTGAGAATTAATAAAATAAAATATGTGATTTCCCTTCAAATATTTTATAATATTGGTAGGAAATATAATTTGGCTTTGAGAATTAATTTTCTCTTCCATCTAAATCCCCCCGCCTCCAATTTGCTAATCAAATAAAAAAATTCTCATCCCTCCATTTCTCACCCCTACTTTTCTTTTCAAATCCTCCTATCCAAACACACCCTTAAGGACTTGCCTGGAATCCCTAAAATTATTCTGGGGTAAAATTAATTGGGTGATAAATTTCAGGGGTAAAGATTTACCCAAATACTATACCAAACATTGAAAACGTACCTTACATATTACTCTCTTATTCATTCCCCCACTTTTACCTTCAATTAAACAATACTTGGGATAAAGAGAGTGGGAGATGATATAAAATAAAAATAAAGGGAAATTCTACATGATATCCCTCTATTTTTTCATATTCTACATAATATCCCTATTTTATTTCAAAAAAACTTTGACCGTGTATAATTCATGATAATGAATTTGGAACGCGACGAATCTTTTTTTCAAAATGATCGTCTTCTCGAGATAAATTCGATTTGAAAAAAAAAATCGTTACTTTATGAATTCGTAGCCATGAGATATCGTCGGTCAAAGTTTATTTAATTAAAAACGTTTGACCAACCATAATAACTCTTGTAAAAACGTTCATAAAGTGATTTTTTTTTCATATCGAAAACCTCGAAAGACGAGCATTTTGGAAAAAAAAAAGAATCGCCGTGTTCCGAATTAATGGCAATGAATTTTCGCGGTCAAAGTTTTTTTTGAAGAAAAGAAGGGGTGCCATATAGAAAACCAAAAAATATAGTAGTATCACGTAGAATATCCCAAAAATAAAAAAACTAGAATGGTTAATAAGTAATAGACTTGAAACCGTTTAATCAAAATATCAAATAACAGGCAAAGAGATTGTTTAAAGAAGTAGATGAGATTATTTTTGAATTATTGAAAAGTGGATTATTCTTGAAAGATAACATAAGGTGCGATTGTTCCGGTTAATTTTTCCCATATATTATTCCACATGAAAACTTGTTTTACAACGTCATAATTAAGTAGGACTACTAGAAATGATCATCTAAGTAGACTAAATTTAGGCAAAGATTTGAGGGAATACAAGTAAGAATTCTTGAACAGCCTTGTGAATGCCCTTGAGTTGCTCAAAACCAACCCTGACATCGTCTTCTTTTGGCATAACAACCTCATCTTTTGCATGATAGTAACCTACCATTTTGAAGTGGCTGCCGGTGATAAACGGTTTAATTTTGATTTGATACGTAATATTGTTCCACTAATCGTCAAGATTATCGCCTTCAACGGTTGTGTACTTGATCGACAGATTATGGACAGCAATCTCGTCTACCATGTTCTTCACATACTTAAATTGGAGTACCTGAATCAATAATGTTTAGAGTATGAAACATTGATAAACAAATACTAAGTAACTTATTTATATGGAGTACGTCGCATATCTACTATATACTAAAACAATAACAATTTAAGACATTCTATTAGTCCCTCATTTTCACGAATTCTAAAAGACTTTTATTCATAACATGACCCACCATAATTTCTAGGGGATTTAATTTCTCAATGAACTTTTCTATGTAATGCAAAACCTTAAATAAGTAATTAGAAAGCAAACTTAAATCGCCCAAAATCGCAAAAACCCTTAAAACTAAATTGAATATAATTAAAGAAAACCAATAATTTATACATATTAAATGTACCTACAATAAGATTTCAGTACATGAATGTCATCTTATACACCAAAAATAGAATAATTATTACAGAAAAAAAAATCAGTCTTTATTACTCCATATGAATTAGAAAGCAAACTTAAATCGCCCAAAATCGCAAAAAAAATTTAAAAAAATTTCAAGGACAAAAGTTGAAATATAATAAAGACCAAAAAAAGAAGAAGCCAAATTTGTAAAACATTTACATTTTACTGATGAAGGATATCAAGAAATCAACATGTAAAAACAAATTAACAAAACAGACATTTGAAAAAATAAAATTCAAGAAAAAGCCAAATTTGCGAAATAGGTATTATTGGTGAGAACCACTTCGTTTAATTGACTAAGTATCTCGGAAAATGATATTATTGATAAGAATCACTTTCTGAGATACTAGCATCCTGACACTTCTTAAAATTTAATACCTTATAAAAAAAACTCAAAACTTAATACCTTAAACCAGCATTCTGACATATTTTAATACCTTAAGTGAGTTCCGACCAAAAAAAATGAAATATTATGTCAACTTTTTAGATTTCCCTCCAAAATTCTAATTTTATCCCCATTATACCCCTATTCTTTTTTCACATGTCTATCTTATAATTTTTACATGTCTATCTTATTATTCTAACTCCTTCACCATTTCAGCTCAATCTCTCACTTTTACATTTTACCATCTTCACCGTCTTTTCTATTTTCGCTATCTTTTGTAACCATATAATTTGGTTATGAATTTGTAATTAGGGTTCATGAAATTTGGGGCTAATTTATGTGATAAACCTTAAATTGAGTTCCAACGAGTAAAAGGGAGAGATGGAAAAAAGGGAATCCTTTTTTTTACTGAAGTTATCAAATATCTCAAAGAAGAGAGTAAAAACTGGAAGCTTGAGATGAAAAAGTTCGAGAATACAAAGGATAAAGTTGTTGTTAGTAGTCATCTTCCAAAGAAATTCCCAACAAAATTTATAGACATTCAATTAAGATAGTTGTTATTGTTCTGTTATTTGGGGAAAATTGTTATTAGGTTGTTTTAACCGAAAGAGAATGAGAGTTAATTATGAGTGCTCTATGTTGAGGAAGAGAGTATATAAAGCTAAGGGTAAAATGGGTAGTTTCTATTTTTTTCGGTTGGAAGTCACTTAAGGTACCAAAATATGTGAAAATGCTAGTTAAAGGTATTAAGTTTTGAAATTTTTTTGATAAGGTATTAAGTTTTAAAAAGTGTAACATTAAAGGGTGTTTTCAACAATTGATCCTATATTTTATCACAACACTCACAATACTCACACCTCACACCTCACCCATTAATTATCAACGTTTACCACCAAAATAGGTTTCAAAGCTACAAAATTGTAACCCAGATTAATTGGATTTATATCAACAACAATTGAGATCAAGTTGCTTGTTTATTAAAAGACCAAGATTAGTCATGTGGATTATGTTAGTGGGGATGTTCAAATACAAAGTTGTATGCGGAGTAATGTGATTAAGTTTAAGCTTTTGAGGGATTTGACTCATAAATTAATGGGAAGGATTAATTAAGGTTGTGGTAGAAAGCAGGTTAATTAAAATGGTGAAAGATTAAGAATTTTTTTTTTTTTTTTTTACAATCGGATTAACGAGTTTTACAATTTAATAGCACGCTTAGCTAGTCTATGAGCGGCTTTATTACAAATTCTAGGAACGAAGGCAAAAGAAATACAATGAAAGTTAGCCGCAAGATCAATGATGTCATCAATCGTATTCCTAGTCCAGTGCTTAAGTTGAGAAAACTTCAGGACCTGAGCAAGAACCTGCAGACAATCAGAGAAAACATTAATATGAAGGATGTTATGAGACAACGCCCACTTCAATGCCTCCCTAATTGCCAATGCTTCTCCTTGCTCGGCATTCTCAGCACGTCCTTTGATACAGAATTCCGATACAACATTATTATCAAACATGATACACCCACCAAACCCAGCAGCAAGAACCTTAGACCACGCAACATCTACATAAATATCAGGCCGAGAGCAACTCAGAGAACTCCGATACAATGGGTAGGAGACTCCATTCCTAAGGTTAGACATGTCTTCCTCCAAACGAGTTTGAAAATCAATAGACCCCGATTTCTTATCTTCAGCAAAAAGAGCCAGGTTAAACGACTCTTGGTAAAGTAAGATAGCACCAATTGGAGAACACTCGGCATTGTCAAAGACCTTTCTGCACCTTACTACCCAAATAGTCCAGATAGTACACAAGAAGGAAAGACACGCCTCTTGTTTATTATTAACCTTCAAAAGAACAGAAAGCCAATTGCACACCCAAGACTGCAAGGTCAAATTATCCCATGACCGAGCCCTAATCCCCAGAAGGCTTCCGGCCCAAAGTCTGTTAGCAAAAGAACAATCACGGAAAAGGTGGATAGGCGTTTTCGTTTGCTGGGAATCACATAGCAAGCAAGTAAAGGATCCATCAAAACCCCTTTTTAAGAAGCCTTCTCCAGTGGGCAAAGTTTCAGTGAGAAGTTTCCAAATAAGAATGATCCAACTTCTTGGGCCTGGTAGGTTACATAGAATTTTTTGAAAAACACTCATATAAGCAATTGAACTCTTGAGCGGTCCTTAGGGGTAGCCGAGGTATTCCAAGAATTTTGTAGTGCAATCTGATAGCCAATCTTGACCGAGTAATTCCCAGTCGACGAAGCCGACCAGAAAAAGTTTTCAGTGCCTTCAGAGCACCTAATCGGAATAGCAAGAATGTCCTTGACACAACTTTGATCAAAAAACATAGTCACGAGCCCATGGTTCCAGCAATTGTTGTTATAAATAAGATTTTTGATTTTCAAATTGCTCAAATTAGGAGAACCAGTAAGAAGTTCTAAACATTTAGGTTTTGGCACAGTTCTATTGACCCATTTAGTATTCCAGACACGAAGATCAGAAGATGGAGAGATGTTCCAAGCTATACGAGGTTTAATTAGTTGAAGGCCCCAGACAATACCTTTCCATCCCCATGAAGAACTACACTTGCCATCATTAAAAAGCAGATCACCATCCTGCCATTTTAACCCATATTTAGCACCAACAGACTTATTAAGAATAGAGTTTGGGTGGGTGATGAGTCTCCATCCAATCTTTGCTAGAAGTGCTTGATTAAACTCCTTCATACGTCTAATACCCAGACCACCATTTCCTTTAGGTTGACTTAGGAAAAGCCTACTACACCAACTAATAGAAGAAGATTTCTTGTGACCCGCCCACTAAAAATGCGACAAGATTGAATCCAATCTTTTAGTCGCACTTACCGGTATTTTAAATACCGATAGAAAGTAAACAGAAAGGGAGGACAAGACAGAAGAAATCAAAGCCAATCTACCAGCCGATGAAAGAAGAATACAATTCCATGAAGATAACCGCTTCCTAACCTTGTCAATGATAAACTCAAAAATTTTCCGTTTAGTTTTACTGCGACCTGAGAGTCCCACATCAGTAGGAATACCCAAGTAGAAACCCATATTAGTGCCACAAGATATATTAAAGGTCTTCAGACATTTTCGAGCAAAGGAAAGGCTGGAGCCCGAACTTAAAGTCATCGAAGATTTGTTATCATTAATAACTTGACCTGAGGCTTGACAGTAATCCTTAATAACTTTGTTCAAATTAACGCAACTTTTAGGATTACCTTCAATAAAAAACATAGAGTCATCTGCAAAAAGCATATGAGAGATAGGAATACTGTTTCTGCTAATCTTTATTCCGCGGATAAGCCCATCCTTCTCCATACTAAGAATGTTTAAGGACAGAATCTCAGTACACAATACAAAGATATAAGGAGAAATAGGATCGCCCTGACGAAGACCACAAGTCGGGTGGATACGCCTTGAAGGAACTCCATTAACTAAGATTTCATACAACACCGTCGTAATACACCTCATAATCAATTGAATGAACTTACAGGGGAATCCCATCAAAACGAGCGTACTTCTGATAAAGTTCCAATCCAAGCGGTCATAAGCTTTGCTCATATCCGCTTTAAAGGCCATTCTACCCATCCTACCATTTTTAGATGAAGAGATCTTTTGTAAAATTTCATTAGTAATCAATATATTATCACTAATATTCCTCCCGGGAACAAAGGCATTTTGGAATTCACCCACTAATTTCCCCATGAACTTCTTCAATCTATTTGTGATACACCTTGTAATAATTTTCATTATGACATTACACAGACTGATAGGACGGAAGTTATCAACTGTTTCAGGGGCACTAGTTTTAGGAATAAGCACTAGGAAAGTCTTATTCAGAAATTCTGGTGAACTATTACCATTAAGAATAGCTAGTACGGTCCTAATAACATCGTGTTTAATAAAGTGCCAACATTTATGGAAGAAAATAGCAGGAATACCATCCGGTCCCAGAGATTTAAGCGGACCCAGTTGAAACACTGATGTACGAACCTCCTTAGGAGAGAATCGAATACCAAGAGCATCTCTGTCATCCGGAGAAAGGAACCTTTTATTGACATTAAACAGACTTTTGACTGAAGGGAAGTACTCATCAAAAGAGATCGCATTCGCTCCTTCCTTAAAAAGACCAGAATAGAATTGTACGAATAATCTCTTAGTAACCTCACAGTCAAAGTTTCACTCCCCATTATCCATCTTAATCCCACCAGTATAATTCCTGCTCGCCCTACCCTTAACCCAATTAAAGAAGTATTTGGAACAACATAAGGTTGTTATTTGACTTCTTTGAGAATTTCTCAAATGCATGGGGTAGTGGGTCACGTTTCCTGCTGCTAACAAATGATGCTTGCTTTACTTTTGGGCCTATCAATATTTATTTTGTGGGTCTAGATCCAATAACTTGTAATTTGTGTGTCATACTTTGTATCAAAAATATAGCACACTCATTCCCCGAGTGGACCGATTTTATATTTTTGAAAAGACGGACTGAACACTGTCATACTTGTTTCGGGCTAAAAATCCACCGACCCATTTTCAAGACGATAAATTTTCCCGTAAGTCAACATTTTGACTTTGACTTATTTTAACAATGTGAGACATATTTTTGTGTCTACAAATTTGCCCCCTCGGGAATGAGTCACATACACGAATTTGAGTGTTTTAGCGTGAGACGGTCCCGACATTACTTGTTGCAGCCACGGGTCCATTGAGTATTTTCATTTCTTTCATCGGCTTGATTTTTTGACGAACCGAATAACCCACGCAAAGCCGAGACAATCACGTTTCCAAACAAATTTGACTAGAGATGAAGTTCGGCTTTTAATTATGCTGTAGTAAACAACTTCCTTTACCAGCAAGTGATAGAGTTTGACCCCAACTAGACAAGGTAGTGCTTCTCTCGAAATATTTCCAAGACAGAATTTGTTAGTCTTTGAGTGCTAATCAAATTTTTTAAGTCGTTAAACCTCCAATTACTATTAAAGCAAAGGTAAGTTTCACAAATTTTTTTTTTTCACCATCCTCTTCACGCAAAAACCCAGTTCACCATCCACCGTGACTTTCCTGTAAACTCCCTTCGAGTTGACGCTTTAGACGACTTGAGAAACGGACTGTAACATACACCGAACAAAATTTCAGGTTTGTAGGTGAGTAAGAATTCAAAGTTTTACTACATACACTATTTTTTTTTTTTGTGTATGCAGTAGACTTAATTTGTTCTCCAACGGTAAGCGAACTCCTCGTCATCATAGAAGCTTCATCACCGTCGTGAACCCAGCGCCATACCCCCGGCAAATGGTGACGCCTTGCTTCTGAATCCGTCTGACTCGTCTTCAAACCGAACCTGCCGCCTTTACTTGTCAACAATCGAGCCCTGTCATCCTTGTTTATTCCAATGAATTTTCGACGCCGGAGAAATTCCCATCAACCAACAGACCATGCTTCTCTTGATCGGCATGCAATCACTCCTCCGACATCCCCACATCACCGGAATGAATTCTATTTACGGCATCGTCTTCGTCAACCTTCGTCACTGGTGGTGACCCAACCGTGATTGAAAACGAACTAGGCGGACGTCGCAATATAGATTTTGGGACGGACGTTTTCCTGTATCTTATAATGGTGTGGGGTTGGTTACACTTGCAGGAAATAATGGAATGGGAGGGTTGTATTTTTTTGACTTTGAATACTCACAATTCTTTTGGTTTGCCTTTGGAGTTCTAAGACGCGTGGGCTTGTCCACTTTTCTATAATAATTTTTTTTTTTTGCAAGAGACAAAATAATATGGTACTCAAGACGAGTAAATCACAAAAGACTGGTAAGGAGTATTTAGTGACGGTGACCACGCTGATGACAGAGCAGATGACGGAGTTAAGCACACCATTTTTTTCTCCCATAACGGGTCCTTTCATCGAGTGTTGGTTACCGATGATATATCCACCGAACTTAGACTGTTGGTGGCACGAAGCCGAAAACTCGTCCCGGTGCTCCGTTCATCACATCATCGAGGCAACAAGGCCGTGACACCTTTTTTTTTTTTGAAATTTTCACGGAGGGATGAAGTTTAAGCTAGAAGACTTTTTTTTTGTGGTTTTTTTTTTTTTTTTCAACAACATCCGAGACATTAAAGGATTCGTTGTATTTCCTTTAGCTTAAACATTTCTTTTTGTGACACTTGGTAGTGTATTTATTTTGAAAATAGGGATAATAATAAGTTGAGCCTTTTTTTTTTTTTTTTTTCAACCTCGCATATCCATTTTGTTTTGCCATAGTTTAGACTCTTATGGGTCAGGAGTAAGAGAAGGTTTTTTTTTTTGGTGTGGCTGGACTAAAGCAAATTGTTTACTTCAGCTACCTACGTACCCTTAAAGCACGAGCGAACTGTACTTTACGAGATCAAGCCAACGTAGTTCGAACGAAACAAAGTCGATTTTGTTTGGGGGTTTGGCCGCACCTAAGTAAAAAAGGTTTTACCTAAGTTGCCTACGTACCTGCAAAATGCTAACACTTTACAGGATCAAGCCAACGTAGTTCATTGAGGGGGATTTGGGTTTGAATTTTTTTGTAGTTTTTTTCTTTTTCTTTTAGTTTTTTTTTTTTTTTTTGGTTTTTTCTTTGTGTGTGTGCAGTTTAGGCTCGTGCTCAGGAGCTTATTGTTGAATTGTCGTCTCACGGATAGTAGCGCTTCAAGAACTTGGCGTTGATCGGACGAACACGCACTCCGTCATTGCCAACAATCTTGTGCGCGCCATTGGTGTAGACTTCTTTCACAACGTAAGGACCGTCCCACTTTGAGGTGAATTTGTTCTCGGCCTTGCGAGGCATGATGTCGGATCGCGGCTCTTCGTTTGTGCCTAGGTTGATTTCTTTCAAATCGTCAACCGTTGCTTGTACCCCATTTTCAAGAGTTTTTAGAGTTTCACCAACCTCTATCTCATCATTTGATTCTGGGTACTCTTGTGCCGTCACGTGATTGGACGAGACAAAATCCTGAGCGATTTTCCCTTGACTCGACCTTTTCTGCGGGTTTGTGAAGATGATAGTGCGTTCCTTTACTTTCAGAAATCGGCCAATTCAGAAATCGTCGATGCCTACAACCAGGTTGTGGCTGTTTTCCAAGCAATGTACACCTAAAAATTCCAAGCAACGTCCTGTGTTAGATGTTGAGTGTCAATTGTGTGTGTGTCTGTATCCGCCTATCATAATAGCAGTGTAATGGGATGGGAGGGCATGTGGTCTTGTATGTAAGATTTCCGCTATGGTTGTATATGTAGTAGTTCCTAAGTTCCTAAATGCAAATCTGTTCGGTAAAATAAAGTATCAGTGCTTTACGTTTGTATTAACTATGTCGTTCCTAAGTTATTTTAAAAAAAATCAGAAAGATAGTTATTTAAAAAAATAACAGAAACTAAAAGGAAGATATATAGTTATTTAAATTAAAAAAAAAACAAATATATAAGCTAATACCTCACATTATTAACCACCTCAGGATCGGGGACGTTTCTTGCCCGACATAGTTTATTCGTTAACCCAAATACCTTCACCATGATCATCACGCATATAGATGCTTTCAATGTTATCATGATCAGTGTCAACATTGTCGAAATAAGATACAGTGGAAGAGTGATCCATTCCCGCAAACACGACATCCTGATCATTATCCCCACCATATTTATCGGGTGCACCCCGTCTACTCCTTATAGATAGTACAACAGACCACTTCTTATCCATATGATCGGTGACATAGAACACTTGTTTAGCTTGGGATGCCATTATGAAAGGATCATCCTTATTATTGCCAACCTTATCCAAATTGACCAACGTAAATCCCATTTTATCCTTTCGAACACAATTGTTGTTGTTATCAACCCAGCTACATCGAAACAGAGGTATTGTGAAATCAATGTAATCTAATACCCAATATTTCTTAAATAACACCATAATAAAGGCATTTTCCCCAAATAGGTTTTTTTTATCTTTTGAAGTAGCAAAGTGCATTGCCTCAAATTCAGAACTCA
This sequence comes from Heliosperma pusillum, assembly GCA_022085475.1. Taxonomy (NCBI): domain Eukaryota; kingdom Viridiplantae; phylum Streptophyta; class Magnoliopsida; order Caryophyllales; family Caryophyllaceae; genus Heliosperma; species Heliosperma pusillum. The sequence continues at coordinate 52,584 of JAIUZE010006893.1, forward strand.
CACCACTATTTTGCATTGTGCTCAACTCATCTTGTTCGCGGGTGTAAAAAGTATAATCATTAATAGCAAAACCGCTGAAAAAAGTGGCCCTGGCATTTGGACCTAAACCAAGACGTAGTAACCTAGGAGAGATGTCATCACCATACAAATTCTTATACTCCAAGACAATATTCCTAAACCACTCTCCGAACGTCTTATTATGCTCGTTTGCAATCCACATCTCGCTCTTGTTTGGGTGATCGTATTTGAGCTCATCTTTGTGTTGTTGAATATAAGGTTGCACCTCATCTTCGTTGTTTAGCACATACGTATGTGCTAAATGTACCATGTCACGTGCCACAATTTTTTCAACCCGGCCCCTAATACCTTTTCCGGTCATCCAGTCACTATGACGATTCTTTGGAACGCCAATTAACTCCTCAGGGGAGAGATGAGCGTAACAATATGCAAGAGCTTCGTCTAATATAGCGCGTTCAGCAATACAACCTTCTGGACGATACCGATTAGATGTATAGTCCTTGTAGACTTTCATCAATCTTTCGAAAGGATACTGGTATCTCAAGTACACGGGCCCAAGGTACAAAATCTTCCTAACCAAGTGAGTGGTCAGGTGAATCATGATAGTGAAGAAAGAGGGTGGAAAATACATTTCAAAATGACAAAGAGAGGTGACAACGAGGTCCTGCAATGAATCCGCATCATCGGGATCGCTGACTTTATCGCATATGGACTGGAAGAAGAGACAGAATCTGGTAATAGCATATCGTACCTTTTCAGGTAAAATGGAGCGAATAGCCACGGATAGTAATTGTTGCATCAAAGTGTGGCAATCATGTGACTTTAACCCGGTGAGTTTTAGATCTTGCATCGACACAAGACTTTTGATGTTGGACGAATAACCATGTGGCACTTTAATTCCATTCAAGCATGCACAAAACTCTTTTTTCTCATTCCGTGAAAGGGTATAAGCTGCTGGCGGTAAAAATGTACCATTACCTCTCTTCTGTGGTGCCAACTCTAGCCTAATACCCATCATTTGCGTATCTTCCCTAGCTGCGGCGTTATCCTTTGTTTTACCGGGAACATTCAGGAGGGTATTGATAATATTATCACATACATTTTTCTCAATGTGCATGCAATCGAGGCAATGCCTGACCTCCAGGTCAGGCCAATATGGAAGTTTATCAAAAAATATGGATATTTTCTTATACCCACGAGTAGACAATTTAGAGCCGTTCTTCTTCCCATATTTTATCTCAATATGCTTTATTTTCTGATAAACTTCATGCCCACTCAAAATTCTAGGAGGTCGACGAAATTCTTGACGTCCATTAAATGCTTTCTGCTGCTTGCGATAACAATGGTCAGGATCCAAGCCCCTCCTATTTCCCAAATACACATACTTATGAGAACACTTCAAGTATTCAGACTCGATATCCTCCCCACACAATGGACAAGCCTCTTTCCCATGCACCGTATGCCCAGAAAGGTCGCCACAAGCCGGATAGTCGGTTATTGTACACAATAACATCGCTCTCAAATTGAAAGTTTCATTCTTATATGCATCAAATACTTCTATCCCACTATCCCACAAAATTCGCAAATCATCTAAAAGAGGTTCCAAATAGACATCTATATTATTTCGAGGTTGTTTAGGGCCGGAAATTAACAACGACAACATCAAATACTTTCTTTTCATGCACACATATGGAGGTAAGTTATATATTGCCAACACTACTGGCCAAGTACTATGTTGGGTACTCATGTTTCCATGTGGGTTCATTCCATCAGTGGACAGCGCTAGACGTAAGTTTCTAGGTTCAATGCCGAAATCGGGATACTTAGCGTCGAACGATTTCCATTGCATACCATCTGCCGGGTGTCTTAGCTTCCCATCATTTATTCTTCCAGTTTCATGCCAAGTTAACATTTTTGAATCATTGCTATTCGCAAACATCCTTATGAATCTTGGTATCACTGGAAAATACCATAACACCTTAGCCGGGATCCCTTCCTTATCCTTATAACGCCACTCAAAACAAACCGGACAATTGGTTAAGTTTTGATATAATTTTCGATACAATACGCAATCATTTGGACATGCATGTATTTTCTCATATTTCATACCCACCCCTCTAATTAGTTTTTTAGCCTCATATGTCTTAACGGGAAGAACATTACCATCTGGAAGCATGTCGTTTATCAAGGCTAATAAACTAGTGAAACACGTGTCACTAACCCCATTTACCCCCTTGATATTATACAACTTCACCACGGCCGGCATTTTTGTGTACTTACAACCAGGGTACAGAGGCGCTTCAGACACACACAACTTCTCATACATGTTGTCAAGGTCATCCAAATTAATGTTGTTATCTTCAAAAGCATTTGATTCATCATCTTTTTCTTCATTATCTGTAGACCCAACATTCAACTTGTCTGCTTCCAACTCAACATACTCGGCAAACTCGGGATCATCAGTTATCCTTTCGTATACCTCAAGATCATCTTCTTCAAAGTTATTCTCTTCCTCTAATGATTCCCCATGAAAAATCCAACGGGTATAGGATCGACTAAAACTATACTTTTCTAGGTGAATTTTAACGTCCGGAATAGCCATATACCTAGACCTGATCATGGGCCGGGCTTGGCCGGGTTTGGCCCGGGCTCATGCTTTAAAAACGGCCTATTTAAGCGGGCCGGGCCGGGCCGGGCCAAGAAGGCGGGCCTTATTTGTCGGCCCAAGCCCATCCATTGCGGGCTATATTGGGCTTCAGGCCAAAATGGGCCAAAACGGGCCAAAACATTTGTTTTAGCTTTTACTAGTAAAAGACTCAAAATATTAAGCATTGAAGTCCAAAAAAGAGTACAGTACAAGAAAATGAGTTATCAAAATACTTAGTGGCTTCTCAATACATCAATCAGATCAATGCCATAGTTAGTCTTAGTCACAGTAGCAGTATAAGATCGCCAGATCTGAAACTTTGAGTTGATAAAAGAACTTCGTATGATAGTGAGAGCAATTGAAATTGAACTATTGAAGATGAATGCATTGTATTTAAATAGATAACAAACTCTGAATGGGAGAGTAATAGACGATTGCTCTAGTATAATTAATGAAAAATGGTGATTCGGGAAATGGGATGTGTATCAGACTACCAGACAAATTGTAAGAAATGAAGGTGAAAGGGTTTGTCACTTGGAAAACGGAGTGCCTAAATGAACTTTGGGAAATTGATAGTTGCGACTTTATCTCATGTTTTAATTTTTAAGTTTTCCCAATATAAGATACGTATTACACTATTACGTAGTCATAGTTAACAGTTTTTTTATACAGATTTATGGGCCGGGCCGGGCCAAAATATCGGGCCATAGGGTTGGCCCATACCCGGCCTCTAAATACGTCGGGCTTGAAATGGGCCGGGCCATGGGCTTTTTTGGGCCAAATATGAAGCCCAAGCCCGTAAAAAAATCGGGTCGGGTCGGGCTGGGCCATCGGGCCTGGGCCATTTGATCAGGTCTACATATACCTAATATTACCACATCTTTCACAAGGGGATGGAATACTAGAAGAACCATTCAAATTGTTCGCAACTACTTCATAAAATTCAGCTAAACCATCCTTATAGTTTGGGTCACTCATATTCGCAGCATTCATCCAAGTTCGAGTCATTTATCTACATTCGTAATATATATAGTAAGCCAAGTAATTCAGAAAATCCAACTAATCAAAACTAATTCAATAATAAGCCAACTAATTCATAAAATGCAATATATATATATATAGTATAAGGCAACTAATTCACAAATAAACGAAATTCAGGAAATCAATAAAGCAAAATTATTAGAATACCTAATTAAGAAGAAATACCAGACAGAGATGATGACAGAGAGACGATCAGGGAGTATGTCTTAGTGTTTGTGGATTTTGTGTTGCAGTATAATCGCTTTGTGTTTGTGTTTTTTTGTTGCAGTACAATATTATTAGTGTTGTTATTAACAAATATTGACAACGGTTATTATTCATAGTAAACTGTTGTTATTAGTTTATATATTTACAACGGTTAACAAAGTTCTAACCGTTGTTACAACTAACAACAACGTACAACAAAATAATACCGTTGTTATTAATTTACGCCAAATTTTGCGCCAAATTAATAACACATTATAACAACGGGTTTGTTTGTGACCGTTGTTATTATTTTTCCTCATTTTGCGCCAAATTAATAACAACGGATATAGAGTAAACTGTTGTTATTAGTTTATATATTTACAACGGTTATTTTAGTTCGACCCGTTGTTAACACTAATAACAACGGACGAAAAATTAATACCGTTGTTATTAGTTTTAATAAACTTCCGCGGAAAAATAATAATCCATTCGACAACGGTTTTTCTTAATTTTCGTGAATATGCGTTGTTGATGGGGCGTTGTTATTGCCTGAATTTGTAGTAGTGCGTGTATGCCGAATTCTTCGAGATACTCTCTCTATTCCGTCTATATTAGATTTCAGTCCATAGTTGAGCCGTACCAGCCCGATCGGTGTATGCGCCAGTTTGGGTATATTCAGACTATCCCGATGTCGATGTCGATCCCATGTACCGAGTACCGTCCGGTGAAGAACGGTTATAATGTGGACTTTGGCCACGAGCCCGATACGATGTGGGGCCATGAGATTTCCGTGGTCAACTTCAAGAGTCGGTCCCGACGAGCTATGATGCCTTTCCAGGTATCTCGAGACTACGAGAGATGGTACGATAATATTTCTCACCGGTTCTTTTTTCCACCTTCAGATCGTCTCGAGTTTAGCCGTCAACCTTTTCACGCTGAGCCGGAGGTAGCCCTCAGTTTTTTGGTCTCGTTATAAATCTGATTATTTGACGGTTGAGGTTTACCTGGCGTTCTTTGATGAAGAGCGTTCTTTATATCTCTTGGGAGCACACCACCCTTAACCTGTTGCTTCACATATGCTTTCTCCTCCTCATCTAAAGCCGCAAAATGACGATCACCGTCCTTGTAAACCACCTCCCCATGGTTGTGAAACCCTTTACCCTCGGCGGTGATAATGTTCCAAACTGCCCCGCTATCGTCACCTTGATGAAGGTAGTTCTGCACGGCTCAGATACGGAAACTGCATCCACACTTATTCGACCTACGTCGCTTCTCGGGATCATCAATTGGAGGAGGTCTACCATACCTTGAACATCGAAAGTAAGATGCCAACAACCTGCCCCGTCTCCTGTTTTTTGGCCCATTATTTGCTTTAACCAAGGCAAAACCATGTTCCATTGTAATCTTATTCGCCCAATTAAAGGCATCATCACGGGTATCAAAATCCAATGTCGTCTCAAAGTACGGATTGTAATCAATGTTATTATTCCCGAAATCCTCTAACGAGTCCTGTTCAATGCAAATAGGACGCTAATTAGACATTAAATATTTAACATATATTAGTAAATCATGATCTACATACCTAAAATGTTATTAAACGGGGTTATAAAAAATAAATATCATCTGACCATGGTCAGACATTAAATTTACATGACTTAACCATGGTCAAGCATAGAACTGGGCGTCATGACCATGGCCAGACATTGAAAATGAACGTCCAGCCATGGCCAGACATCCATTTCCAACGTCTGGCCATGGTCAGACGTTGAAAATGGATGTCTGGCCATGGCTGGATGTTCATTTTCAATGTATGACCATGGTCCATGACACCTAGTTCTTTGTCCGACCATGGTATTTTTTCCAATTTTTTTAAAAAAATCCGTATTTGAATTCTAACTAACTAAGACGTAACGTAAATCAATTAACTTAATTAAGTATAAACAAACAATTAACAGATTCCGGGAAAAAAATGACAAATTTAAATTTTGATTAATTTATAAACATACCGAAGATTGTTGGTCCATCATGATAATCGATTTAGTGAAATTGTTATTGTTCGATTTAGTGAAATTGTTGTTGTTTTTTTTAGTTGAATTAATTGTATTTGATTTTGGGAGAATTAAAGATAAAAGAGAGAAGAGAGATAGAGAGTTTAAGTACATAAGGGCATTATTGTCTTTCGTAATGAAAACGTCGTCTATATTTCCTAAAACGTTGTCGAGTCGATGTTAACAGCCGCCTAATGAATTTATGACATAATCTCCCCTCAAAGAACAGTCAACAACAAACCAAGATGCCACAAAACCTAATTACAGATTTAAATAATCAAGTCAACCTGAACAAAACTTCTGCTTAATCGTAACTCATCCAATCAAAATTTCAGATTTCCTTTACATGAGCTCCATATTAATAAATCTATAATATAAAATTGTGAATTAACAATTCTAGCAATCACATTCTCTTCATTCTTCCTACCACTTTGCTTCATTCACAAGGTTTTTCCGCGTATAAAGGGCAAACTGTATAACGATCTTCAACAAGTTTACCACTTTACCTTTTTTCTGAGGTGGGTTTTCTTCATTTCGATTATTTTTGATCATGGGTTTTCCTCAATTCTCCAGAATTTTAAACGTCTGCCTTTTATATGTGTTACATCAGTTTTGCTTTGAAAGATGCAATTTTTTTGGTTATTAAGGGAAATAAAAGAGGGGTTTTAGCTCTAGTTGTTCTGATTAATGGGTTTGTAGGGTTTTTATTTCCTTTTATTTTTTATTCATTACTTTGATTAATTTCATGATCTTCTGTGGTTAAATTAGGGTATTTGATTTATGTGTTTGGTCAACGTAATTTTAGCTTACTTGGTTGTTCGGAATTAGTTGAAGCTCCTCTTTCAAATGTAGGATAATTTGCTTGTGAAAGGTGTAATTAAGATGTACTTGTTTGGTGCAATGTAGGAGAATTTGGTTGTAAAAGGTGTGAGCATTCAATTGATTGACAATGTCATATTCGACGACTTTGAGGAGAAGGCTTCACCATGGAGATGTTGATGGGAGAAGGCGTGAGCATTATGATACACCTAGTTCTGATACTTTAAGTGAACCGTTGCTCGGGAATGATCGAGATTATGGAGATAGGCATCCTGAGGTGAATTCAGTTTCCTCTTGTAGTAATCCATTGACCCCCTTACCCTGTTATTTTGCACTAACAGTTGATCCATTCGGCAAGTGTTGTAGTAATCTGTTATTGGTTGTTAATTCACGGGTTTGACTGGTAGATGTGATTGCTGTTTGATCTCTGACAGATTTTTATTTGTAGCAATATACTTTGGATGATCTTTTGGACGATGAAGGGAAGAAGGTCCAACTCCATTGGTCGTTTATATTTTCACAGCTGCTTGCACACTGGGCACAGTGGTTAGGTATGTAATTCATGAGGAGGGTTTTTTTTGTGCACCTTTTTAACTAAGAAATTGTTTTCATTTTATTTCTATGACTCACAAGTTATGAAGGCCTTATTCTGTCTGAAATAGTCTCTATATACTAAAATGAAATGTTCAGAGAGTTGCTTATAGTGATTCTAATTCCCGTCGACAAGAATTTAGCAGACATGTAGGAGGTAATGAGTAAGCTGGTATGCTGTGAAATGTAAGTTATGTTTTTGGGAGGGCGATGGATGGGAAGGATGCACCGAATGCTTAACTTAAGCTGTAGCATACTGATACTTTAATACTAAATTGGTGACCATATTAAATAAATCATAATTTATGGAAGGGTGGGATAAAGATTGAGTCGAAAGGGAGTAAAACTACTGAGGAAGGAAAAAGAGGGGGATTGCACCCATTATTATAACCATGAAGCTGCTGGAGAGAAGGCCAAAGAAGAGAGGAAGAGAGAGAGAGAGAGAGAGAGAGAGAGAGAGAGAGAGAGTAACTTTTAGCATCTTTGCACTCTAGCTTGCAGAAGAAGCATCATAGAGGATGATTATGTGTTCGCCTAGCGTACCTATACCATAAATTTATTCTGTAACATTAGAAATTTAAAGCTGTATTCAAGTGTCATGATGGTGAAAGAAATAAAATGTTTTTTTTTATTTTTTATATTATTCAGTTTCTTGTCGTGGGAACTTGAGGTAACTATTACATGATTTGAATTGAGTAATTAGCTGCCTATTCCTTTTTGGTCTGTTCATTAACCTCTTGATTGTCTTCCAGCAAATATTGTCATTGGTTCTAGGTCACTTCTTGGACGATTTGTGAATCTTTCATCAGCCCAACAAACGCAGTTTTTTGCGCCACCTCTTAGTCCTTTGCAGGTATAATTTAATGTTTATTTGTTCATGGATTTCCTAAATGGGCTAAGTAATATTGCTTGAAATGAGATGATATAACTTCGTATACATTTGTTGAAGTGTATATCTTGTAAATAGGGCTAAATTCTTAATTTCTGATTAGATAACACGTTCGTCAATTTGTCAGCTTTTGTTGGAGCTTATCTCTATATTTTGTATCAAGTAGGATAGCAGTAAGACTTGTGTGTCCCCGAACACTGGTCCTTCACATCTTTTGTTCAAGTTTGTCAGTTTGTGTCTTCATCGCTTTGTGTGGGCAGGACTATCTGGTGCCTGAATAACGTATTACGTTCATTTCTCTTATAATTTCTGAATTCTGTATAGTCTTATATAACCCAGATGCTTTAACATGTTGCTTTCATAGGAAGAAAGACTGGGAAAGCTTCAAAGCAGGCTACAAGTTCCTTTCGATGGAAACCGAATAGAGCATCAGGTTAGTGGAGATTCATTTTATCGATGTAACTTTGTTCTGCAACTTAGGTTGTCCTCGTATCTGTGTATGCCCTTGAAAGATCGGTTAGCTTTCTCTTTGGACCATGACTGGATGCCATAAGTTGCCTGTTTTGTACTCCAAGACGATTTGGATGTTGTAAGTTTATTTGGAACTGATTATGCAAGTGAAATCGCAAAACACATTAATTTCAATACCGTAACCTTTGGAACTTCTTTATGTTTAGCCATGGTTTAAGTCACTGCCATAATTGGGCAGAAGCACATAACACATTTATTTGTGCTCCTGATGGTACAACCTCTACAACACCACTAACAAGATTGCCCCAGTGCCTGAAGGGATCCTCCACATTGCGGGGTAAGGGGGTTACATGTATGCAATCTCGCCCACGTTGTTAGCAACACAAAGAGGCTGCTACTTCACAGTTAAAAGAAATGCAACTAGTTTAGCTGTCAGTTTGCTTTATTTTATCATAATTCAGAACCAAAGAATAATCATGGTGCTATAAAATATTTTGCTCTCATTGTATCTTTTTGGGAGATCAGATATCGGACCTGAACTCTTTACTTTTATTTACCCTGTCCTCCCAGCCTCGTGGTTCTCTTTTTTTGTTTCTTCCTTCCTGATTTTCTTTTTGTAATATTTTGGGTAAGTGACTGTGTTCAATAGGACACCAAGGGTTGACACCCATTTACAAAAAGATACCATGGGGGTGACTACCATATACTAAAGGAAGTTTAATTGTTATTATAGCCGCACAGTAGATGAATTCTATGCCAATGGTGGAATAGGAGTTGAGGGAATACGTTGATAAAGATGTCATAGTGGTGATCTCTCAGTGAACCATGAAATACGAATGAAAGTTTAATTGTGGCAAAATGATATGAATAGAGAGGAGAAAGGGGTATAGAAGAAGAGATCATACAATTCAGTGGTGGAGTATAGAAGAAGAGATTATACAATTATAAAACTGAGTCAAACAAGTTCAATATATTGATACCTTTCCTTTTTTTTTTTTTCTCTAGGAACTTTAGCCAGATATTCTCTAGAATTCATCAGTTTTTAGGGTGTCAGCTGGCAACAATGTGAAAGGAGACACCATGGATTTTGTAGACCGCATTGCAATGATTTCACGGGTATTTTTAATCAGCAATCCGTGATAAACTCCCTCACATGTAATTATTAAGTAGACAACACAGAAAAGATTTTGAACAACACCGAAAATGTTTTGTAGACACCAGTGCACAATCATAGTTATGATGGATAATTTAGATAATCTTTGGATGGAGTCACATCATACAGAAATGATGCATAAAATCATGAAGTTCTCTGATCACCATTCCTTGATAAATTCTAGCACATGTAGTTTGTGAATGATTGATCAAGTAGTTGAAATTATAGTCACTAGCATACTAACTTCCAATTCCTGTTCAATTTGGTCTGCACAGTTGTAAACCCAGTATTTTCACGTGTCATGTGTAGCTGGCTTTCATGTTAAATATCTAAATAGGTCATATGTGTTTGTGCACACATGTCAATATTTGCCTATATGCACTCTTATCTTGTCATGAATGGAAATGTTTTGTATTTATTACTCATACCTGTTACTGAAAAGAAATCACTTCCATAGCAAGTACAGATTACATAACTCGTGAATCATTTGATATCAGGATGCTCTCAAGAGGTTATGGAGGTTGGCTTTTCCCAACAGGGAGCTCCCACCTCTTAAATCAGAGCTTTGGAAGGAAATGGGTTGGCAAGGTACTGATCCCTCAACTGATTTTAGGTATGCCAAGCCATGATGAAAGTTCACTTAACAAATAATTTAATTAACATTGGAGGTTCAGAATCTTCTGACTAATTTTCTGTTCTAGGGGTGGAGGATATATATCCCTAGAGAACCTCATATATTTTGCTGAAAAATATCCGGTATGTCTTGAATTTATAGTCTTCTTCTTATGTAGAGTGTTTTCTCTTATCCTTTTTCTTGTCACTGATATGTTATCCACTCGCTCTAAATCGTCTAATATCACTCCACATAAGAATCTGACTTCAAATCTACAAGCTAGCACTAAAAATTTATGCTCAATAGATAAGATCCGAGTTATACTGCATTACTATTTATAGCCTCAACCTTCACGTCATTAAGGCCATTTATTATACCTGTAGTTCTTCATTTCTTCCTATTATTATGTCTTGCTCTCTAATGCCCATCAATTAAGTTCTCATAGTTGATCTACATTTGTTCCTATAATGTCTTGGCATTGAAACATGAATGCATGACATGTCAGTTATTAAGTGAAACCTTTCAAGCAATGGGATGCGATGGCCCTTACGTAATTTTTTTTTTTTGTTAACCAGGAGTCCTTCCAGTGTTTGTTGCACAAACTAGATGGACGAAGGGCTGAGTGGGAATATCCTTTTGCTGTGGCTGGCATCAACATTTCCTTCATGTTGGCACAAATGCTGGATCTTCAGTCGGGTATGTGACTGTTAATGAGATGGCTGGACTTCGTCCCAACTGAAGTATACTACAGTACCTCTAAGTTAGTGTCTCTGGAGTAACTCAACTACTGGAATACAGTAGCAAACTTGTCATTTCCTCGAGTATTCCTTTTTTTTATATATATAATATTTCATCCAAAATTACTCTTTTCGTGAGAAGGGAGCCACAGAGATAATTCATGCTTTTAGAGGTTGCGTACCTAGGTTATGAGTATCACTGCTTAATGACTTTACTATATTTAGCCAACAGGTCACGTATGAAACCGAAATAGTCAATTGAGAAGGTAGATGACAGGGAAGATAAATATAACAGGCTAGTTACACCCACGTGATCCAATGTTTATTTAACTTTCCAACATGGTGCTAAATCACAATATGAGTAGCGATCATCGCAGTGGTCGCAAATTGGGATTGCTAATTTATGACACGGTGTCGCGCAGCATCGCTGTTCATCATGGCTTGTTTTTACAGGGTTATACAAGCCACATCCGTCTTTCAGAGTAGAGTATCGACTTAATTAGCCTTGTATTGCCAAGTATCAAGAGATATCAGTTGTATGGGTCGAAAATTGGCTGTCTTTTTTTATTATATATTATGGAAAATATTGGCACGAAGAGCTAAAATTCCTTCATATATAACTAACATGTTGCATAGCGGCCAATATTTAATAACATGGCTCACACAAGTGGTGTATAAACAATGTTTTTGAACGTAGCTAAAATTTACTGGGTGTCCAATAAAATACCCATGAGACTAGTTTGTGACCCAGTCCCCTGTTTCCTCATCCACTGGCAGGAGATCAAACTTCATTTTCTGTGCAACTATATCTACTGACACCTCTTCCCTGTTTTTGATATATAATAGTACTTGATCATTTTCATCCACCCGCAACTTTAAATTGTCTGCCACTTAGGTGCACTTAGCTTTCACTTAATCTCCTAGGCATAATTTTCCCTAATCAAATATTTAAGTAAAAAATATTTCTCTCGTATAGTTTTAGAGGCTGATCAATATCTCTACTCTTGCAGGAAAACCAAGTTCCACGGTAGGGGTGAGATTTCTCGAATTACTCGCTGGCGATGAAATGGCGTTTGACAATCTTTACTGTATAGCTTTTCAAATGATGGATGCCCAGTGGCTTGCAAAGCGTGCATCATATATGGAGTTTAACGTTAGTATTTTCACTTTGATTCATTTTGTGCTATTATCCCTCCTAAATTCTTAACATATTTCTTAGGTTTACTTGTATTCACTATTTGTCATGTGTTTTTTTCTATTTTCTTTTCAATATTTGCATGTAAATCTAAAATTGACGGTCTCAAAAGATGATTAATGTTAACTAGTCCCATGTGGGCCATATCTAGCCCAAATCTGTTTAGGATTTGTTGTTGCTGTGATGGTGGTGGACCTGGTGGCCCTCCTTCCTGTAATAACATGTTGAATAACGTATATCATGACGATGTTTTCAGGAAGTTCTGAAATCAACAAAGGCGCAATTGGAACGGGAACTTGAATTGGAAGACATCTCCAGTATAAAAGATCTACCTGCATACAACCTATTGAGAAGATAAAAGCTTCATTCAATTGTTGTTGCATAAACTCTCATGTAAATACTTTGAAAATACTCTGCACAAGAACATGCAACCCCTGTGAAAACTCTAAAAACTGGATTAATAAAGCATGATGCCAAGTGGATCTAGGAATCTGTGTACTGTGTACTGTGTACTGTGTACTGTGTACTGTGTACTGTGTACTGTGTACTGTGTACTGTGTACTGTGTACTGTGTAGTAATCATTTATATATAGTTCGGACTTGTTTTTATTGAATATTGGAATGCACAAATACTGAATGCTATAAGCACCGTATGCATGGGTTCGTCTCGGACCCTCGATCCTGATGGGAGACACTAACTCTTCATTCCTAGTTCTATATATGTTGTGTTTTGGCTGCGGTCCCAATCGGTACCGGTTCTCTATTGGGGGCAAATTTCTTTGTTTTGGCCCCTCCTGTCCCACATGGATGCGTTGGGGGGAAACCGCTTTGTTTCAGTCATAGTCTGGACCAGGACCATGCATTATTTCGGTCCACTGGGAATTGGTCAAATCCTCCATCCCATATTGTGTCTCAACCTGTGTTCCTTTATCTTTTTTTTTTCACCATAGTCAGTTTAATACTCACTTAGTCTCAATTATTTATTTGTCTTTGATTAAAATGCTCCTCATAAATAATAATTAAAAATAAGGTAAACAAATGAATGGGACAACTAGTAAGATAAAGAGTAGCTCGTTAATACTAGCTAATTAACCTAACAACTTAGATATTTGAGATTAAACGCTTAACAAGTAGTAAATCAGGAGTATTAGGGTCGAATCCAATAGAAGACTAATTAAGCAAAGTTAGTTAGCTAGACTCTAAACTATTGATTAAGATACTAATTAGAGTAGAGCTGATCAAATGGCCCAGGCCCGCTAGCCCGACCTGGCCCAGTCCGATTTTTACTAGGGCCTGGGCCTTGATTTTAGGCCCGAAAAAGCCCCTGGCCCGAATCAAATAATTGGGTCGGGTTCGAGCCCACCCTAAGGCCCGAATTTTAGCCTGGCCCGACCCGAACATAATCAAACTTTTATTAGATTTAACAAATCAATTGTCATTTAGTACTCCGTAGTACTTTGTTTGCATGTATTAATATGACAAAGTTATATTTTTTAGCCAAAGAACATATTCAATTCATAAAAAAATTGTACAACACCGTAACGAGCATAATACTTAAGTACATTAGGAATATTGTACTACTGAAAATTGTGCATTTAATTAATCATTGCCCGCTCCCTTTGTCTTCTTCTTTTCTCTAACTCCTTACATTGACAATACCGATCAAATCACGTAATTTTGTATGAAATTTTTCGATGACAGAGTATTTAGTTACATAATGAGATTTCTAAAGTCATTTGAAGAGTAAATATTATAGGCCCGAATTGTCCCGAAGCCCGCTTTAAGCCCGCATGGGCCGGGTTTGGGCCAATAAAATAGGCCCACACATATGGCCCGACCCGACCCGACCCGCACACTTGGGCTTAATTTTATGCCACGACCCGGCCCGACCCATAATCAGGTCTAAATTAGAGCAATAGCAATAGAAGAACTTTACATAGAGTTCTTTCCATGCCATGTCATAATACACTAAGCCCAATATTTAAGGATTTTTGTTTGCAATAGATGAATTTTGTATATTAAGTTCTTAGGTAAAAAATGAACAATGGTAATTAATTACTCACATTTTACAAAGTTATATTTATAGGTTGTCCATTTCCCTATATTTACAAACTTGGTTCTTATTTTAGAACCTGGTTCTTAAAAATAAGAACAAACTTTTGAATACAATAGATGAACTTTTTAGATAAAGTTCTTGGTGACAACCTCAATAAGAAGAACTACTATTACTATTGCTTTTAGGATACTAATTACAAAATCAAGACTCACTAATTATAAGTATTCACAAACTATGGTATTTACAACGACAAACAAGGATTGACATAAAAAGCGAGAATTTGAAAGGGAGTAGTTACAATGTGACATGAGAATAATAATAGGGACGTGCTTTTTCACATACGAATTTTACTCTTTCACATACGCATTTTACAATTGGATGGTGATAGGGCGCCACCGGGTGGTACCGAATCTCGGCGCCACCATAATTTAAGAAAAGGTAAAATAAAAAATAAAATGTTAAGCTTTCGTTTTAGCGGCAAAATTTGAAGGGTAGGTATGTAATTTTATATGTATTGTTATTTAAATTAAAATTAAACTCTTAACTAAACTAAAAATCTTATCAATAATAATTTACATCAAAACAATATATTTAATACTAACCCAATTTACAATAAATTATCTTCATCGATAATTACGTTTCGTCATCGATATTTTATATTGTGTTCGTCGTCTATTATGTTTTACATTTACTGAACAGACGGGTCGAGTAGGATGCACACAAACCCGACTACGACAAATCAATTGACCCAAAGTTTTTCCAATTTACTTCGTTGTTTACAATCTAACCAATTCACTGCCTGTAAAAATATACAGCTAATACTACCAAGGATTAAAAGTTAAAACCATGGCTTCATCACATCAACATACACTACGGCTACTGACTTACTGCTAAAACCGCGATAGTTTCTCAATGTTATTGTGAGTTTAAGGGGATAATGCTTATGACATTAATTTTGCTTATGTTTTTGACTAACAACAAAAATATTAATATGTCATATATAGATTGTTGTTAAGAAATTTGCATGCAAACACCTACAAGTATGGAGTGGGAAATCTTTCAATTATTCTAAAAACAAAATTGTTGTTATTAATTATAAGGTTAAAAGTTCCTAAAATACCCTTAACCACTAATATGTTTAGAATTCAAAAATTAGTGGAGGGGAGTGAAAAATCATTAATGAAATTACAATTATACCCTGGGTGGTACTCAATTTGAGTACCACCCGGTGGCGCCATCTCATTTTCCTTTACAATTATACCCTTATCATTTTTCTCATCCTCATCTAGTCGTTTTTTTCTCCCCTCATCTACCTTCACCACCAATACCACCTTCGTTCAACTACTCCGGTCAGTCCATGTCGACGGCGACGTTGCTCTGCCCGAACTCCGTCTGAACTCCGGCTACTGTAACCGGCCTTTCCCATCTCCCTATATACAGCTGTACTAATTAATATTAAAAAAAAAAACAGCACACCAAACAATGTCAGACTACTGGATACTTGACATTAAGTGACAATGGTGGATTAAGATCATGGCACAATCACTTACAAACCAAATTTAACTAATTAAATTATTTTAATCCTAATGCTTAATTGAACCCTAATTGATAATATGTTAAGCATAAGCTTAATAATTAAAAAAAAAGTATTAATAATTGCTCAAAATAAAATTACTTACCCTACTTGGGGAATATAGTTCATTGTTCAAGTTTATTAGATTTGATTTTAGGCTAAATGTATATGTCAGTTAATTTAATTATGTTTAGGAAAAGAAGGGTAATATGTTTAGAAGAAATGGAAGGGTATAATAAGGAAATTTTATGAAAAATTGTATGTGAAAGAGTAAAATTCGTATGTGAAAAAAGTAATTCCGTAATAATAATGCTAACTTTTATGATTAAGACAATTAAATAAACACTTTCTATTCAAGAACAATATATGAGAATAAAGACTTGATGTGATGAAATCTTGGTGACCACTTTTAACATGCAAGACTCTATTTTTCCTATTCATTTTTACTTACCCACTAACTTACGCACAAGAAAATGATAATCAAACATCAAACCATTAATTGACAATTTATCTTAAAATGAAACAACATTTATTAAACCAAAATGAGTCTCAAATAAGAACAATAAAAGCCAAACCAAGTGAATAAGTCTAGGATTGCACCGCAAGAGTAAATCATAGAAGTTATGAAATACATGTGTTTTCTTCTCATAAAAGTGTGATCCTTGAACCAATTTCACAAGTTTACAAGTCGCTTCAACAAAGACTACACAAATTAAACCAACTATGTAGAATTTTGTACTAGTTAAATGAATAAAATGAAAGGATGATCAAATCTCACATAAATTCATCCAACATATGGAAATACAATCCCCCTACTACTAAAAGAATAAGCGCTCTTCATAATTTTCCCGTCTAAAGTGCAATGTTCTATGATTGGTTCTCATATTATGTAATATTAATTCTATACCATAAATAGAAAATACTACTACTAATTTCAATATGTAAACCCCCATTAATGGATATTTTAATTTTGCTGCAGTTGTGGATTTATATTAATCATACTCTATGATAATATGAGAGAAATATTTTCCATAATTTTTTTCATAATTTTATTTTTCGATATTTTGATACAAATATTGTACAAGTTAGCTATATCCTTCGCTAATTTTATTGTTTAATATTAAGTCATTAATTAAGGTTATTCTTTTGGTAAATATAATAGCATAGTAATAATCTATTTTAATAATTAAGTAATTTATATAATTAGGATTAAGTTACACGTAAATCTTATTTAAGTGAAAACTATCAATTATTTTTCTCTTATATCACTTAAGCATGTTACCAAGCTATAATATTTAACGTCTTTATACATTATTGTAAAAAAAAACCGTGCATTTGCACGGGATCTAGACTAGTAAAGTAATAAGAGAGATGTTTAGACAGTCTTTACAATGATTAAAGATGACAAATTGAATTAATCGCACCAAGAAGAAAGTTTAACCTTTCATATATAGTTTGATTACCCATAACTAATTAAACTAATTATTACAATACTTAAGGAAAGATTGTAGTTTTGATCAAGCCTAATACAAAATAATAATAGATAATAGATGATGATTATAGATCTCAAAGTATAAGGTATTATGTAGGACGATGCTTAAAGAAAGATTGTAGTTTCTACATCCCCGAACGTGGCTTTCGACCGCCGTACGTCCGCGAGGCTGACGTGTGAGTGGCATGTCCATAACTATTCACTGAGACAAGAGGAGTATATCTTAATTTTCATCATGGCATTCAGTTGCATTTAGGTAAATAGTTTTTAAATGCCTAATCTAGAACCTTGACAAGCATGGATCGGATAAGCTCTTTTCACTTAGCACTTTGTCTTTTAAAATGGTTTGAGACACCATTTGTTAGTTGTGTAATTTTAGTATTGTTTCGGTTCATTTTCTAAAGCCTAGTCGAGGGCATTCATTTGACCACCTTGATCACGCCCATGGTGTGATGCCTCCTTCGTGAACGTTTTCATAGGTGACTTTCAAAGCCATGCAACTTAGTATCATTCTGATGCTAACTTTTACATTTTGCCATAAGGAAATGTGCTATCACAAATACAAAAATGAGTTCAAATACAAATAAAAAGAAAGTTTGTAATTTTGAGGAGGGCAAAAAGAGATTTCTAGTCTTTTCTAGAGTACCCTTACTTCATATGGGGTCGCTCTCGAGTCACATGGCAAGGAATTGCTTATTTTTTTTGTCTCCACCACACACCATTTGCTACAC
This sequence comes from Heliosperma pusillum, assembly GCA_022085475.1. Classification (NCBI taxonomy): domain Eukaryota; kingdom Viridiplantae; phylum Streptophyta; class Magnoliopsida; order Caryophyllales; family Caryophyllaceae; genus Heliosperma; species Heliosperma pusillum. The sequence goes on from JAIUZE010006893.1 coordinate 70,844, forward strand.
TATTATGCTACCAAAAGCACTCAAATCAAGCTAACTTAAAAATAAATGAAAAGGCTCAAAAACAAATGAGTAAGAACTCAAACTTATATTATTCCTTAGCTTTACTGATGGTTCCTATAGTGTCTTCTAATAACATGGGGATCTCACTTCCCATTTCTCCTTGACGAAGCATCTTAATAAACGTGAGCGAAATGTACTAATTCTACAACTGTGACAACCCTCGCGAATGCGGAAATAAAACATACAAGTGTGTGAATTAATTAGCGGAAATACGGTATTTTAAAAACCTTTATACATGCAAGATAGAAAATACGAGGTATGTCAAATATTACAAACCAAAGTACGAATATACTACAACAAGAGACGTAGTCTCTCCAAATGTTGTCAAAGTAAAAGTGATTAGCAAACAAGCTAAAAATCGTCTAGAGGTGTTTCAATCCAGGGACAACGCCCGCTAGCTCACACCCGAACCCAAAATAGCAAGCAAAACGTCAACCAAGCAAGCAACCTGTTCATCCATGAAAAACATGAACGCCACAGTCAGTGGGGAGTAACTCCGGGTTCTCCCAGCCATATCACATTAAACGTACATAGAAGGAAATACAAAAGTAGAAGCATGCATATATAAATATACATGTGAAATACGATAAGGATAGATAGGCAATTCAATATATAATGATAAGAGCATATGGAATACAAATCCGAATCCATCATGTTATACAAAGACTCGGGGAAGACACTCTTAGGCAACCGAATACGCTCACTAGGGCTTACATCTCACCGTTAGCGGTATAAGTTTGATAAGATTGAGACTCGACAAACAAACCATGCCAAGTCATGCAATGATCATGAATAATCAATCATGTAATCACGCATCCAAACACAACGACACAAAGACGACATCTCTCACGGTAAATGAAACGCACTAGCACCGTGTACATGGCAAGTATGATTAAAAGGCATCCACGAGATACATCATTTCCCTGAACGCATACACGATGCTACATTTCGTATATGTAAACTAATTTCCTCCTGGTAGCAGGACGATATAAATATATATCCGGTCCTAGTCTAAACCTGGCCAGACTCTCGGAATAAACGTGTTCCGATTCGACATGCGATAAAACGTTTCGCATCCAAGACTCGGTCAATCATAGACGCCGAGTACCCCAAATTCGGTAGAAACAATTCACGAAAGAGGCGGAAAAGAGCACAAGCCTCATAACAAGCGGTACGCTACATGCAAATAACACCACCTCGCAAGTACACAACATTTGACGGCCGGGTCGATCAACGCATAGCGTTCAACTCCCAACAACGTCGTCGTATGCCCACTAACACATGCATTTAAGCAGTAGGATACCTCTCCGTTCCGACATTCCAGCCTTACGAACGGGAAGGTAGCCAAGGGAAATGAGAGTACAAAGCACAAGACAAATAGTGCTCCAACCGTATCATTTGTAAAAACCGACTCAAAGTGGGACATAGCAAAAACCGTCACAAAAACATGTGAATATGGCATTATATAAACTTAAATATGATGAAAATGAATCAATACATGATACATAAGCATTAGAGCAAGTTTAGGAAGCATAATGAATAAAAACATAGATCACCTCTCCAAAACAACGTTGTTTGGCAACCAACTAAAACAAGGGTCCACTTCAAACGCTCATACCTAGAGTTCTAGACATGCAAATGCAGAAATTCCAAATGGACGTGATAGCTTATCCTCTTACGGTTCCAACGGGATGTCACAAGCCCAAAACAAGCAAGTAACGAAGGAGATATGATCATTTTACGAAAAGGGGCCAGTGCAGGAAAACTGCAGTCAGCCGCGCGTAACGCAGCCAGCACCACCACGACGCAGCCTGCGTCCTACGACGCAGCCAGCGTCCCATGACGCAGCCTGCGTCCCACACGGGATTCAGGAACGATCAAAACCAACATGTTATCAACAACAAAAATCCTCATTTATCATCACAAACCATAAATTCTCATATCAATTAACAACTAACAACATCCATCAACAACAACACAAGTCCTAAGCATACTAACCATAATCTAAATGCGATTTCTAACATAGAAAACACATTAAAACACGTAAATGATATCGAGTAACCCTTCACCGTTACCTTTATGCGACTTTAAACGATTTCTAAGCCCTCCTCCACTAGATAGTAATCTTTGCCGGGGTCTAGAAAGTCTCCACCTAAACAAAGACGACAAAAGATGAATATAATTCACCTTTGAGAAAGACGGATAATTTAAAAAGCGAGAAAGACGGTAATTTTATTACCAATACGGATAGAGGAAGCTAAGAGGGGAAGAATAAGACGAACTTACGTGAATTTTAGCGAGTAACGAAGGACTAGCGACGAATCTAAGACGGATCAAAAATGGAGGCAAGGTTTTATGGGGTTTTCTTAGAGAAGAAGGAAGAGTTGAGTTGTGTTGTGTTTGTGTGAGGGAGTTAGGGTTTATGAGGGAGTATATGAGGGAAAAAGTCAACGAAAGTCAAATACGACTTAAGACGGGATTTACCTGAAATCTTGCGTAAAATCCAAATACGGACTCGGAAATTCTAAAGTCGACACGGAAAATTTTTATTCTAAACTAAAACTAAATTTCGCTGAAAAGTATCCGTAAAATATTTTTACTATAAAAATAGGGTACATTTGCGGGTGTTACAATCACCACACCTTTAAAAAAGTTTCGTCCTCGAAACTTGAGAGTAGAAAATAAAAGTATCAAGGACAAGAATCGGTTTTAAGAATTAACAAGAAAACTTTTACAAGGGAAACATTTATGAAACGAGGTTTTTCTCGAAAACGGTTTAAGAAAATTTTTCATAAGTGCGAAACTTACTTATGGATTTCAAGAATGCCCGTCGCGAACGAGTACTCTAGTTATCCAAATCAAAGCAATATCAAAATAGTGAAATCGAAAGTTAAAACAAACGTTAGTAAGTGTAGGACTAGTTACCAGACGTCTCCAATAACAAGTCCAAACATCCAACCAAACGCAAAATCCAAATATAAAAGCAAAAGAAATCCATTTTCTCCAAAAAGAGGGTACACAAACCATCTTTAGACTTTTTTGAAACGTTAAATTAGAAATATAATATGGAAATTTGAAGGTTTTATCAAAGATGAAATCAAATAACAACACATTACACGTACATAGAGCGACTCGAACATCAAGTTCACAAATCACGATAACAAAATATATACAAAACACGCAAAAACAAAACGAATCGAACTCTTAGGGATAAGAAGATCACGATGAAGTCGGCAGGAAGATCTACAAGAATTCGACATCACTAACTCTACTAATAAACCAAATCCTCAAGAGAATGCAATTTACCCAATTTGCAACTCATTATTTTCAATCATCGGAAATCCTACAAAAATATTCCATAATTACGAGATTTCAAGCCCATAACCTAATTACTCAGATCCATTTAGTATCTACTGAAGTCCATCGGCACGGTAGACTCCACAACTAACAATCCACAAGAAAGATTCATTACGTACTCTAATCTTCTTAGCTTCATCAAAACTCTTATTAGGAACCACCAACAAAACATTTATCTCTAGGGAAACATGATTCCTAACAACCACAAGGTAAAAGAGACTTACTATGAAATCCTTTGATCTAATTTACTTCAAACTCATTATCCTAAATTTACAATGAACTTTCTCATCTTCGAAAGTCAAAACACAATCAAAGCAACAAACATAATTATCTAAAACTCAACTAGCCTCATCCAAAGTCTCCCGACAAGGGAAAATCCACAATCCATTATCGCTTATAATGATTCTTTAATACGCCATAACATCCTTAATTCGATCATTACTACGCTCGAAGCCTCAAATATAAATAGTCACATTATCAAACTATGGTGGTTACTAATTCTCAAGATAAATGAGTTCACCATTCTAACTCTATAATCCATAACAACTGAGGATTCACTATCCAAAGCTTGCAACGAACATTTCTCAATCTCAAACTATGATTCCTTAAGAATAAAAGAGAATTACTAATTCTAAACCACAAAGACCAATCACTTGGCAATCAGACAACCATTCGAATCATCTAGATCATCTAAAACTCAAAATGAATCAATTTTCATTTATGACAATACTCCTCAAACTTTGGGTACCAACTCAATTACCCTAAAGCAAAGTCTCTTTTAGAATCCCCCAATTAGAGACATCTAATTCCCAAATGATATCCCAAGCAACCGATATAATACTCAACAACAACGAATATCATCTCGCTCAACTTGATTCCCAAAATAGCACTACACTAGCAAGCTCAATAAATGAAGCCACCAAGAGAGTACAATACCACCAACAGATTCATCCTAAGGTTTAAATCCCAATCCTATTCATGATCAAAATCAACACGAAGGTAGCTAACAACCTAATCATCTCACCAGAGGAAAGACAATGACACCATGACATTGGAAACGATAGGAGATTTCGAAGGAAACACGAACGCGACAAGATCGGACGAAAATTAGAGGAACGCTAGAGGCAGGGAGCCAAAAGTTAGATATTGGATAGATATAGCTATGAAGGTAGCCAAGCAAAGGAAAAGATAAGAGAAAACAATTTCCTAGGAATCGGGCTTAGTAGGAACTTGCATGAAAGGAAATGGAAAGGGATAATGGCACGAGAAAATGGTTTAAGGTTTAATCCACAAAATTCCCTTTTCAAACTCAGAGCGATAGCAAAGCAAATCATCTCAATAACAAAGGTCTCTTACAAGGGACCCTCGTACCACAAATCATCGGAGTAAGGTACACCTAGTTTTAACAAATCGATTACAACCCAATTCATCCGCCCTTTCATATAACACGGATTCCCAATTGCGGAATTGCAACTCAAGTATAGTAACATTCTCTAAATTCCAAAATTTGACACGCTCTCAAAGGTTTCAAAAACCGAAGAACCAATAAGGAATTCTCCATACTAATTTCTTTTCAACTCCTAC
>JAIUZE010006894.1:0-60676 GCA_022085475.1 Heliosperma pusillum
ATCTTCCCTAAAACATAATACCACCTCTTACAAACCGCCGAAATCAACTCATGCTCCAAAATCGGAACTTTCGACAGTATTAATTGAAGATTTTCGTCCCCAATTAAAGAAAAGAAATCATCACCTAGGGTTAGGGTTTTCAAATTAGCTTGCTTTTTCCCCAATTCATTATGCGACGTCGTATGATGATGTTGTTGCATTTTGAAGATAGCGCGCTTCAATTGCTGGTCTTTGAACCAGAGCTCCGTTAAGCTTTGTCTTCGTTTTCTCGGCGTTTCAATTGGGGAATTAGGGTTACTGGAATTTGTCGATTGTTCTTTAATTGACGCCATTTTTAATTGTTGGTTTTGTTGAAGGAATATATGGAGTATAATTTAGGGTTATTCACTTTAATTTTTTTCCCCAATTTTTTTTGTGCTCTCTATTTATTTTGTCACTATTACAACTTACAACGGCCAATTTTTTTGATTAGATTTGTGGGGTGAGTAAATACTTTGAATTTAGTTTTTGTTGTTATCTGGTTTTTGTTGTTGTCATTTTGTAGGATGTTTAATTATCGTGGACAAGAATATTTTTGGTACTTGTAATATTAATTTACTCGACTTTTTGGCTTATAATTTGTTTTTGGCTTATATGATAAGCTTAGTTTGCAGGCTATTACATATATCTGAAGGTTTACACATAGCGCACCAAAGGTAGTGGCTACAGGTCTGCAGCATGCAAGTTCTCTCGTTAAAAAAAAAAAAAAAAAAAAAGTGACGATGTAACCAATTGTAGTTGCTAGTAAGTGATAATATAAACTCGTGCAATACATGCACAACATATATAAAAAGTTTAATTTCTAAAATTTCCAAAGCTCAAAATGAAGAATTTAAATTTATAATATGTATTTTAATGAAAATATTTTTCTACAAGGTAATAATATCGTAATAAATTTTCTCATTTAAAAATAATTGTCACGATGCTAATAATAATAATAGTATATAGGTTTGATAATATGAAGTATGTATCAAGTCATCCTCATATAATAACACAAAGAAAATATTTAGCAAGTTGTATTTTATAACAATTTTATTTTAATAAAAAAAATTATAATTTAAAGTAATTATAATATCATAGTTTATTAAAATATTTTTATTAATGAAAAGATAATAGTTTAATGAAACATATCAAACTTAACGCACTTAATTATCATTGTTTTCGTAAGTAACTGAATACACTTTGTCTGGAAAATATTTCAGATTCCTATTCTTTTAGTATAATATAGGGGATGTGATACGGTTCGTATTGATGAAGGAGTACCAATTGACAGGTCTGTACTCAATATTGCAGGAATAATGGGCTCAAGTGTTGCCGGAAGTGGCTCGTATCCGCAGTTCGTTAGTTTGCTCTCATGCTTGGAATAAATGGTCTGGTCATTACTTGTTAGTGTCTTTATTTCTCTTTAATTGTTCAGACAAGGTTGTAATTAGAATAAGAGTCTAAGAGTTTATCTTTTAATTTTCATAATTAGGTGCTCTTATTAGAGACCTTTCATGTGTACTCAGGATTGCTAGTCTCGGCTATTTAAACTAGCAATTTGATTGAATAAAGACAGACATTGAAAACCTCAAACAAAAGCTTGTAAGCATCTTTCGAATTATCGCTATAATTCGTCATTCAACAATTAGGACGCGTATCCTAGTTATTGAATTCCGATTGCCAGCAATAGGTCTTGCTGCAATCCCGATCGTCGTGCCACAGGTCTGGTCTCGAGGGTCACTTATCTTGTTCGTTTAAATTCCGCTGTTATTTCGTATCATTAGTGGTATCAGAGACTCGGCTCTTGATCTCCATTTATTAAGATGATCCTGTTTTCTTCTACACAAAAAAAAAAAACAAATTTTTTTATTATGGCATACTTTGATGACGACACCCTACTCAATCAAGTGCGTGAATTACTACGCAATCAACCAACGGGCAGCCGGCTCAGGCCAACCCCGATGAGTTCAAGGTCACGGAATTGCCAGAATTCACTGGAGGTACCGACCCGGAAAGTTACCTGGAATGGGAACGAAAAATTGAGCGAATGTTCGATTTTAAGGATCTCAATGACGAGAAGAGATGCAAATATGCCATTTTGCGACTAAGCAAGGGGGCATCATTGTGGTACGAGGGTTTGAAATCGAAGCGGCTTCGCGTTGGGAAAGAGAAGGTGGCGTCTTGGGAATCCCTGAAACACAAGATAAGAAAAAAAAGAAAATCATTTGATTGTCGAGTTTCAATCAGTTCCTTGTTATTGTTTGACGCGTTTTTCAAACACTAACCCGAAATGTAATCAATAGGTCTTGATTATAGCTCACCATTGTTCGAATTATAGGTCTAGTTCGAACAAATATCCCATTGTTTTGAGTTCTTGACGGAATTCAAAGCAAATATCATTTATTTTATTATTAGTCTTTATTCTTTAAAACGCTTCCGCGAATTTTTTCGTATCAGGATGAATGATAAATGGACAATTTGATGATCTAATTACTCATGAAAAATCTTCTCAATATAGAAAGGTTGACAAATAAGCTAAGTAAGACAACCTAAAATAAAATATATAAACTAATGACCAAGATAGAGGAAACATAAAGGATAATGTTGTACTACGAAATTGGATAGATTATAGATGAAATGTTTTCTAATCATAAATACTCAATTTTTATATGAAGTGACTCGTGACTGTTTTGTTGTAGTTCTTTATGTATTATTTTCGTTACATTTTTTTTTACTTTTCATCGTGATTTAAAGTGGTACTTTATTTGAATGAATAATTACCCTTAATAATTCAAAGTTTTGTCGGTTTGCCATATATAATCTCAAGTTAGAATTTTCTCAAAATAATCCCACGTTGCCAAATTTATTTTGCACCTATTTCTAACGTCATTAATTTTCGATCAAAGAAATTGGAAAATAAATAAATTTAAAACATAAAAAATAACTTATGTTATTAAATAAGTGAGTTATTAATTTATAAACATTTGAAATTGTTTTAAAGTTATATGAAACATTTTAAAAAAAATCGTTATAGTTTTATATTTAAAAATCAATTTATATTGCGAACATTAACAACGTAAGAGATAGTAGTAAAACTATAATAGTGTTGAAAAGTTGAGATTAGTTTGAACAAAATATTGTAACTTGGGATAAAAAAAATGACGGATTGGGCATACTTGACATTATTATGAGCGATTTTACCTTATTTTTAAGTTTCGTTTTATTGTTGAACGCAACCATTTTCATAAGTGAATCATTTCATATCATTTCTAGTCATTGCATTAGATTATAAAATATTCTCATAAGAGGTAATTATAAAGTTATCTCACACTAAACTTGCTCCTTTTGAAGTGTTTCAGAATTATTTGACTAGCCTATTAAGTTTCTTTTATACGGAGAAGTTTATATCTAAAATAAGTGGGTATATATGACCTGGATTTGTCCCGTAGAAATTGATGATGCTTTTCTGGTATGGTATATATGATTCTCACTTTCATTGCTATAGTTAGGGGTCGTTTGGTTACCCCTTCTATAGCACATGAATTGCAATTCATGTGATTTGCAAAATAAGTGGGTTGTTTGTTTACCCAAAATCACATGAATTGAAGTTCCATAGGAATTCTAATTCCTCCATAATGGAGGAAATTGCTTACGTAGGTCCCCTTAGGTAAGTGGGAATTCCTATGGAATTCACTTCCTATATCACAACTAAACAAGCTTCCTCCATTTCATGTGAAATTGCAAATCATGTGAATTGTTACTTCTTTGGAAGTGCAATTCCCCCTTGCGAACCAAACGGCCCCTTACTATTTTTTGGGAATTGAGAAACGAAGGACAAATTGTTTTTGAGAGTTGGGTTGGGGTGTAAATCATGGATGAAAATTTTACCTTACACCTTAGAAGAATGGTTAAACAATAGGCAAACATCGAGATCATGGAAGGAGAAAAAGATCGGGCAAAGGACGACTCTTTGACTTGGTATTTGATGCTAGCACACTTTTCTTTTCCGCTCTAAATAAGGATTTGTTTGTTTTGTATGTGTTGTTATTCTTTTTTGTAAACCTGTGTGGTATCTACTCGTAGTTCTCGGGGTCTACCCTTTTTATTAATAAAAAAGAAAGATAAAACGTGGTGGTTGTATCTACAAATTAGAAAAGACCAAATTTACACATATAATCTCACATTTATGACATTATCAAAAAAATAAAAAATACTCCGTATGTGAGTATGTATTATGCTCGAACAAAGCAAATTTTTCTTGTATCTTCACAAAATTATTATAAAACTAATGAGGCCAACTTTCTAATACATAACAATTACAAATAAAAATATACTCAAAACTTGGAATTTAAACAAGAGATTAATTCTTACTCGTCCTTAATTATTATTACGGAGTACTATCTAATTCTGTAATTAATGATGTATAGACAATTAAGGCAAGCAGACAGGTAGTAGCAAACTAGCAACTACCAGATTACCAGGCTTTCAATTTGGGCTTCCAACGTCCCTAATGAAAAGGGCATTTTGCACATTTCAAATTTAAACTTCATGAAATTTAAGAGCTACCTTACTTAAAATGTCAAAGTCCTTCGATTGCGGATTAGTTGAAAATCCACGCATTAAAACACTAGCAAATGAGCTCAATAGGAAAAAAAAAAGAACATAAATCAGATATACTCATATAGTATTCGTGTTATACTTTTATAGGTGAATCAAACAAGATCCCACACATAATGGAAGGAATCGTGAAAATTCTCTTCGTTTATGAATAGTGTCAAAAAATGATAAAATGTATTTAGAATTGAATGTAGGGTGTGAAGACATGGAATCTTGACGAACTGAGCAACAATGGAGTATAAGATTGACATTGTTGATCATGAACTGTATTCTGTTATAGTGAGAGAATTCAGTAGAGAGAGATTGTAGAGAGAAGGTGTAAATAGAAGAAATGTTAATATTAAGTTAGGAAGATGTACAAGAGTTAGTTATATACAAGATATAGTAACAACTAATCTAACTAACTGTACAACTAACTATGAGAGTCAATATCGATATTTCACATCCCCCCTCAAGGTGGGTTTGCTAAATGAGGATCAAATAGTAAACCCAACTTGGAAGAAAGAAAAAAATGTTGTTGATGACCTAAGGGTTTTGTCAGTAAATCAGCCAACTGCATACTGGATTTCAAATGTACAGTAGCTATTACTCCTTCTTGCACCTTTTCTCGAACATAATGACAATCTATATTCAAGTGTTTTGTACGCTCGTGAAACACTGGATTTGCTGCAAGGTGTTGGGCAGATTTATTGTCACAGAATAGCTGTACTGGCAGAGGAATCTGAACATAGGGAGTAGTTTATTTTCGTGTATTTACTCAATTTAGTAATTTTTGAAAAAACTTTTCCGGTTTCATACACTTAACGAAAAACTCTAAACCTAATACTCTCAATTCCTAATTATAATATGTTTAAAATTAATTAAATTTCTAAATCAATTTTTTTTTTTGAGAAAAATTTGTATGTAGTATGGTTTAACGGGAAAACAAACACCAAAACAAAAGAAAATGGGAGATGAGGGAACAAAGGAAGAGAAATGAGAAACGAGGGGAAATAAAAAGGATAAAATTGTCAAAAGTGTACTGTAATAAATAAAATGTAAGATGTGTACTCTGAAAATAATACCAAAATTATTTAATTAACGTAATTATTATTAAATCTCACTCACAATTTTACTACATCTCGCGCACTTTCCCTCTTTTCTAATCACTACCCTCCCGACTCCTCTTAAAAAAAATATGGATAAATAAATTGACCAACACCCAAACGACCGACACCCCCGGCCCCGCCACGTCCAACGTCCCCGACTACCCCACCTCCAGCCCTCACCAGCCCAGTCCCCGCGCCGACAACCACCATATATGGCGGCCTCGTCGTCGATTACCCTTACCAATATATATGGTGGTCGAGTGTGGCGTTGAGTGTAGGGAGGGGTTGTGGCAGCGTCGATTGGTAGTGTCACAGTCTCACAGACGTGCGCGTACGGGTAGATCCGGGTCTCAAATGCGTCCGATATTTTTCAAAATATTTTATTAAAATTATTGATCTTTTAAACGTAATTTTTTATATTAAAATTACGTAAAATGTATTAGAATGTTTAATAAGATTATAAGTATAAATTATATCCGACATTTAACATGTTAAAGTAACAAATTACCGCAATTATTATTTGGATGAGTAAAAAGTTAATTTGTTATTTCTCGAATATTTAAATTATGTTGTAAATTCAAAATGAGCTATAAAATAAGTAAAATGACATATGAGAGTTGAATAAATTAGAAAACATGATCATTATAAACTTTATTTATCCTTATATAATTAAAAATAAAATAAGAAATTAAAGATAAAGCTCCATGGGTAGGATCTGTATCTTAACAACAAGATTCATATATTGATCCACGTAAATTTTTATGCATCCATATCCGCTCCAGATCCATTAGATCTATAAAATGAGATCCCGATCCTACCCATCGGGGTCCGATCCGTGAATCTGGGTAGGGTTCTGGATCCATTACCATCCCTAGTCTGGTCCATGAAACTTGGAATTGCTGAAAAGAGGCCCATCGTCATTTTTCACATTTGGTCCATTGGGCTAATAAGAAATTTAACAGATATGGATCTTGTGATTCAGGTCTATGAAGACTAAGGAAAAACAAGCCCGATTAACAGTATACTCTGTATATTCTGGGTCAAAATTCTATGATTTTGAGGAATGGAGGCAATGACAGATCTAAGATTTAATGATAAATTAAATCAATAGCAAAAATCAGAACTAAGATTAAAAATTTTAACTAAAAACAGTCAAATTTTCAACCTCCAACGAGATTAAGCGCCCTTACTAAAACTTTCTTAAGACCATGTTCTTTTTGACTTAATTTCAGTTTATTTTATTTCAGTTTAACTCTATTTAGTTCAGTTGAGCTTAGTTATAGAAAATTTTGTTTAGCTCATTCCTTTACAAATCTTTACTCTTAATTCAGTTTTATTCACTTCAGCTTAACTCTCCATTCAATTTAACTAGTTTATACCCGTGTAAAAATGCATAGATTTGCTAGCTATCTAAAAATTAGAAAAGAAAATATACAAACAACGTATACATAAATTAAAGTGATATAATTTATATCATATGGAATTATTAGGTAAAAATGATTTATAACCTTATACAATTAAGAGCTTATAAAGTAGTATAATCTTAGTCATTTATATATTATTTATATTTCTCGTATAATTTTGTTTTAAAATCAATTGATTATGTGCACGGAAACAAACAATTTTCTTTAATACCACAAAATAATTATTAAATATAATATCATTATAAACATACGATATCAAATCACTGTATCAGCATATACCTTTCTTTGTTTGATCATTTTTCATTTTTTTGTGCCTTCGATGTTTTCAAAATTATTTTAATGGCTTCGAAATTATTGTCTAATTCTATCTGGTTATAATTTTTTTTTTACAATTACATAAAATTTAATGAATAGGAATTGAGTTGAGCAGAGAGGGCAGTTAATTGAGGAATTGAGTTGAGCAGAGACGACAATTAATTGACATATAAAACATGGATGAGCCCATATATAATTTGTAGATATTAAACTCAACCATCAATGAGAAGCCTAGAAAAGACTTGACTTTTATATTATGTAGATTCCATTCCACTCGACTACATTTAATTAAGTTCGATTATCTCGTTTCAGTTCGACTAGAACATAGCCTAACACTACCAGGGGGGTTGAATAATAAAATACTCCGTAGGTCGTAAGCCATTATGGAGATTGGAGAGTACGTACGTAAATCGTAATACTGGGCATGACCTCATAGCACGTGAATTTGTATTTTTCTTGGACGTATAACGTATTGTCTATAAAATAATTTAATAATTCTCCTCTAAGACGGGGTGACCCGTCTTACACTTAAGACGGGTTAAGCTCTCCTCAGAAAGAGGAAATGAGAAACAAGTGGAGGAACAAATGAACCTCCCCACTTGCTCTTAGTGAGGGGGCTTGACCGTCTTAAACTTAAGACGGATCGCCCCTCTTAAAATGAGAATTTGTGAAAATAATGAGACATTTCAAGCGTTTGGGAACCTTAAATTGGAATTGAATTTCGGAATTGAGACATTTCAAGCGTTTGGGAACCCTTAGAATTTGGAATTGGAATTGACTCAATTCCTTAACAATTCCAACCTAGTTAAAATTTGGGCCTCTCAAATTCCTACCATATAGTAGTCATTTCAATTCCAACACTACTTTTTTTATGCATTTTTTCCAATCGCAAATATTTTCCGTCACAATATTTATTTATTTTGGTGATTTTGAGCCATACCCGCCCCGTCCAATTTCAATTCCAATTCCATGAGTTTCCAAACAGGATTGAGAAATTGGAATCCGGAATTGATTTCCAAGTGATCTCCAAACGAATTTTTGGAATTAGATTTGGAATTGAATTCACAGATTTTGATTTCTACAATTCAAATCATGAAAATGAAATCAATTTCGTGTTACCAAACGCTCCATAACAGCATTTTAACAAACGATTTATAACTGCCAATAACCACCATTAACGGCTACTTATACGGATAATACTTTAATTAAGGAAGCTAAAGCCGCAAATCTTGTGACTTTCAGACTTTTTAGCCCTTACATAGCATGATATTAGCAAAATAAAATGAAAATAAACGTAGCTTTTAGCATGCTCATCTTGCCCTAGCTTTGGGGTCAATCGTTCTCGCGGCCACGGATATATTTAAATCGTAAAATAACCGAGTTTTTGTAAAATTTCTTCGTTTCACCGAAAACATCATAAAATTTCTTGCTGTCAATATAAATTAAAACTTTATTCAATTCAAACCTACCTATAGAAAAAAACGAGCCCATATATATGTACAACAATTTGTGTCTGCATTATACAAATTTGGTTCATTTAGTATTTTAGTATTTTGCTATGCGATTGTTATACGTTGATACATGTACTAAGAAATTGAAAGGGGGTTTTGAACTTGAAACATATTATTAGTCAAGACGACCAACTTATTATCATTAAATTTAGATATTTCTTGAAACATATTATCATTAAATTTAGTATTCTGCATTATACAAATTTCTTGAAACATATTATCATTAAATTTAGATATTTTCGGTATATAATTATTTATTTTGAAACCATCCGAAAATTATTATTATTATGTCCACGAGTTTCCTATCCGGTTTAATAGTATTAGTCAAGACGACCAACTTATTTTATTTCAATATATTAGTTCAAAATTTGTGAAAGAATTTTTAACAAACGTATAAAAATACATTTATTGGATCGGAATGAGTAACACTTTGGTGCAAATTTAAAAATTACCTTCTTAAAATCTTAACTAGGATGTTACTGTTAGCACACTACCTAATTACCAAGATGGCGTCCTATCACTTTCAATAATCAAGACAAAATTGTAACATTTAGAAGAAATCATGAAATAAATTAATCCTAAATCCCAAAATTACGCAAAATTAAAAGGAGTGTAATTAATTTGCAATAAAAAGTCAAAATATGTTTGGATTAATTTCCATATTTGCTGCTACGGTTGTTAAGTCTTCATTTTCACCCATACATGCATATGTCAATCTTTCATCATGCCATGTTATTCATGTCTAATGTCTATGAACTATTAAAGAAACAAAATCACATTATATTACGGCCACATGCAAATTAAGGAATAAAATACTAAGATGAATGATACACAATATAAATTTACCATTTTTATGAGGACTTATATTATAACGGTTTTTCTAACGTGTGCCCTTAGGGCATACATTAATAAGCTAAATATGGTAAGATTCACAACATATTCTCATGACATATTAAAGTATAAACTCATTTTTGCCATAATTAGAGAGAATATGTTCTTAATCTTACCATATTTAACTATTTACGTGTGCCCTAAAGACACACATTAGAAAACCCGATATTATAATTATCTTCCCCAATTAAGGGCTTAATTTCGAATTTGGCACGCTATAAATACTCTAGGGTTCGTATCAATTTTCTTCACTCATCACACCTTCAAGTACTTAATATAATTTAGATAATAGTAACAAGTTAATCTTAATTAAGAACAACAAAAATGGCTGCTTATTTTCGTAATTGCTCGTATTCGACAATATATCCTATGCTACTAGTCTTCATTGTTCTTATACAATGTTGTCAGAGTTTCAACCCTAAACTATTGAATGCATCAATGTATGATCAAAGTTACGGTTCCGGTTGGTCTCTGGCTGGCGCTACGTGGTATGGGGCTGCTAATGGTGCCGGAAGTGACGGTATTGTTTCTCTAATTAAATTTTATCATACGTATCATTGTTTCTTATTCTCGAATCAATTGAGTCGTACTGTCTCCAGTTCGACCCAATCATATGCAAATATAAACCTTAGATGTAAAAAAATTAAAACTTTTTATTTAATATAATAATAAACATATTCCATAAACCCTAAGCTCATTATATATTACCACCTACAAGTAATTGTAAATACTTGCATCAAATAGTCAAGTGGTATTAAATTTGGGACGCTAGGTGCGTACTTTTATTTCATGCACGTGATTGATAAAAAAAGAAGTCAAGATTCTCATAATTTAGTAGATTGACATTTTAAAAAAAATTAATTAAATACAAAAACTCAAAGAAGACCGTTATTGTAAAATATATAACAACTAACTATATTACTATACAATGTGCTCCTCGTCTAATAATAGTATTCCTTTTACTTTAATCGTTTTAACTCTTATTTATAAATAAATACTCATTGTATATATGTAGGTGGAGCTTGTGGTTTCAGGGATACCGTAGATAAATATCCATATTCTTCAATGATATCTGCTGGAGGACCTTCAATTTACCAAAACGGCCAAGGATGTGGAGTTTGCTATGAGGTAATAACTAATTAATAAGTCACACTTGTGACGTATATGTCTGCCACAAACAGAGGCGAGTCCAGGATTCTATAAATGGTGTAGCAAAGTTACAAAGTTAAAAAAGATCGTCATTTCTCCAGATTTTAAAATGTTATTTTACTTCTTTGAACTAAGAGCCTTACAAATCTACTAATCTTGAATTCTTTCATTAAACTATTAATAAAGTTTACACATATGGACTACAAAATTCCAATTATTTCCAAATATGGACAAAATGAAAATAAGTTAATCAATTATATAAAACAAAAAATACTCTAAAAATAACACTATCAATTTATATATCTATTTTCGGACCCTTCCCGCTAGTACAAAATCATGAAGCCCTCATGATTTTTGCTTTCTTTCCACCAAAAAAACAACATTTAACATGCAATTTCATTGTATTTACTAACACTAAAGTTGTGTGAAGCTTCTTCCCATGCTTTGGTAACCATTGACAACTTCACTAATGATTAGGATGCTTTGGTGACATTATCAAAAGCATTAAAAATCAAGGATTTTGAAAATAAAAGGAAGTTTATATGGAAAATAAGAAATTTGTGCTTTGGTATTTAAACCCATGAATAAGGGATTAGAAGAATTCATGGGGAGGTGTGCATTGTATCAAACAAATTAAAAATTAATAATCGCATTTAAAATAGGTATTAACATATTCACTTAGGAAATTGGAAAAATTGCATTAATGAAAATATGGAATACCACATTGTAAAGTATCATACGAAGTATCAGAAAACAAAGAATAGATTAGTACATAGTTAATGGGTATTAATGATGTAGCATAAAATGAAATTTCTAAGGATTTTTTTGGAATTTGGTGTAGCAACTGCTACACCATAGCTATTAGTAGACTCGCCCCTGGCCACAAATTAAATGAGAATTTATGATACTAGTAGCTTATGTAGTTACTTAATACAGTATTCCTTTGACTCTCAAATTATTAGTACTGTATGTTAATAAGTTTGGAATGGAAAAAGGTAAAATGCACTGAAAATGAAGCATGCTCAGGAAATCCAGTGACAGTAACAATAACAGATGAATGCCCAGGGTGCACTTCTGAATCAGCTCATTTTGATCTCAGTGGCACCGCTTTCGGAGCCATAGCGAAATCTGGCCTTGCTGATCAACTTCGAAATGCCGGAGTTATTAAACTCCAATATAGAATGTACGTACAATATACAACACTCTTACTTAAGTAAACATTGCTAGTATTGTCGTCACTAATCAAATAGTTATACGTACAATATACAACAGTCTTATTTAAGTATTTGTGAAAAATGCAGGGTAGAATGTAACTATCCAGGAGTGACAGTACAAGTGAGAGTCGACCAGGGAGCGAACCCGTATTATATGGCAGTAGCAATCGAGTATGCAGAAGGAACCGGGATATCGAAAGTGGAGCTCCAATCCCAATCAAGTAATGGATGGATAAACATGTATGAATCTTCAGGTGTAATTTGGGCAGTAAATACAGGAGTTGTTCTTCAACCACCCTTTTCTATAAGGTTAACTGAAAAGCTGTCTGGAAACACTTTAATCTTAACTGATATCATTCCTGTTGGATGGCAAGCTGGACAAACTTACCGTTCTCGTGTTAATTTTGTTGGCAATTAATAAATTGTCTTCAAAAATTAATCATATTATAACTTATAAGTGAATGGTTGAATAGTTTTTAAATAACTTTCAATCTGTATGTATGTAGTACTCCGTCCGTATGTACGAGGAGGCGTGTACATCCGATCCATTACTCTGTTTATAAGACGGAAGTATTTGAGATATCGAGATGATTATAAATTATAATGTTGTTGTTATTATTTTTCTTATGTTGTTTTGGTGTAATCTTATAAAAAAAAATGATTGTATTATAATTACAATTACTATATATATGTATAATGTATTGCATAAATGCATATTACAATTACTATCATTACTCCCTTTGTTTTTAAGGATAACCTCATTATTAATGATAATGTCATATGGAGTTTATAAAGACAAATCAATCTATATAAAGGTCATTAGTTTACTGAAGAGGAAGTGTAGATTGAGATTGATTACTGGCGTAATGCGGTATACTGTTTCATTCGATCTTGGGGCATAATCCGCCATGGGAGATAGTGGAAGGTTTCATTCGTCGTAAGCTAGTTCTAGGATATTTACATTGTAAGCTAGCCTATATAAAGGTCATTAGTTCATACTCCGTATTTATTAATTGAACAAGTTTGATTATCATATTAACTTTTCCCTTTTATCACACTTATATTATCGCTTAGAAATTCTACAAAATTAGTCATTGAATTTTAACTTGACCTGAAAAGCTTGGGTTGTTCATCGGAAAATCTTTCCATTTTTTCTTTATTAGCTTGACGTAAGCTCATTAGTTCACTTATACTCCCTCTGTCCCGGTCAATTGTTGTCATATTTATTTTTATGATTTCTCAGTGAATTGTTGTCATTTCTATATTAGAAAGACTTTCTATGAGTAATTTGATCACACAATAATGAGACTATTGATCGGGACTGAGAGATCGGAGTACTAAGTTATTTTAAATATTTTGACTCTTCTATTGTGGCCGCTATGTAATCAAGCTCACAAACCCATAGTTAAATGGCTGTAATCGTATAAACCTTGTGTGAGGAACACGGAAGCAACAAGCAAAGACCGGAGCTATGTAAATGACGTCGTAATTCACAAACATTGACTATTAATACTAATTAAGTTTCCACTTGCCCCTCGGCTTAATACAGCAGAATCTAAACTAATTTTAATATTTAATTTGTTATTATTTGAATATTTTAATGGGAAGTGCTAAGGCGACACCGGGTGTTACCGAGTTTCAGTAACACCCTAATAAAAAAAAAAAAAAAACATTTAAATTTAAAACAGTTAACAAATTTAGCACATTATATGGGAGGGCATAATCGGAAACATGTTGTCTTCACCCCTAACATTATTACTCCGATTAACATCTTCACAAGGGCGACGGCATATCTAATCCTGTTTGCTTGTTCTGGCCTTCCTGTTGAGACCTTTCATACAATTTGACATTTTGATTTTATAAGTTTTCATATGCTATGTAATTATGTATCCATTAATTGCTTCAGACTACGGAGTATCATACTAAAGCTATGATTACCAAGGATTGAAGAGATTTTTGATTTAATAATATACGGTGTACAAACAATCTTATGAAATTACTCTTTTAATTTACACTACAATCTTAATTGTCAATGAGACTTTAAATATACTAATTGTACATCGGTTGAAGAATCATGGCAAAGTTTACACAGTTTGATCAAAAGGACGGATTTGTGTATTAGCTAACGGCGGTGATACGACGGAGGCGGAGACGATTGACATGGATGTGGGAGGTATGGTGAGTATGGAGAGGGCTTAATTTAAGTGCATTGATTTTAATCAAATGTATATGTAGTCTTCCAATTTTACCCTTTATTAATGAGTTGACTCAATCTAGCAAAAATTAACAAAAAAAATTAAAATATAATCTAATTTACCAAAATGCCCACGGTGTTACTGAAGTGAGTAACACCCGGTGACGCTATCTCATTTTCCTATTTTAATTAGGGCGGTATTGAAATCGTGTACTATCCGGTGACACCATAGCATTGTCCAAAAAAGATCATGAAACTAAACTAAACCTAAATCCCAATATAATGCAAAATCAAACGAGAGCAATTAATAGCAATTAAGTCAAAGTATATGTCTTAATTTCCTTATTTGCGGCTACTACGGTTGTTTAGTGTTCATTTTCACCCATACATATTGCATACTATATCATATGTCATCAACTCATCATGCCATGTTATTCTTGTCTATACTAGCTCCATTGCTCAAATAATAATTCAATCTATTAAAGAAACAACAACACATTATATTAAATTGTAAGTCTTACTTCAGACGGTTTGAAATAAGATAGATCAAAAGTCACCATTTTTTTAATATAATGTAACCATTTAACGATAAAATGTTATAACTAAAGCTGTCACTTTTTACTTGAAAATAATGGTAACATTTTATCAGAAAATTTAAATATTTTATTGTAAAGTGGCTATATTTAATTCGTCTTATTTCAAAAGGAAAATAGACAAATAGCCCGTCTAAAATAAGAATTTACGTATATTACATCCACATGCAAGGAATAAAATACTATGATGAATGAGACCCTATATAAATTGAAAATTTTAACTATGAATTATTCTAATAATCTCCCCAATTAAAGGCATAATTAATTAGAACATTGCACAGTCAACAAATATTTTACTTACTCTATAAATACTCTAAAGTTTGTATCAATTTTCTTCACTCATCACACCTTCAAGTACTTACTAATTTAGATAATAGTAACAAATTAATCTAATTAATAAGAAATACAAAAATGGCTGCTTATTTTCGTAATTGCTCTTATTCGACAATATTTCCTATGCTACTAGCCTTCATTGTTCTTATACAATGTTGTCAGTGTTTTAACCCTAAACTATTGAATGCATCAATATATGCTCAAAGTTACGGCTCCGGCTGGTCTCCGGCCGGAGCTACGTGGTATGGATCTGCTAATGGTGCCGGAAGCGATGGTATGATTTGTGAAAATGTAAACAACCTATTGCTTTACATCACTCACCTCATCTAATTATATAACTATAATTATGCTGCTTCGCATTCGTACATTAACTTTAGTTACACAAAATAAATTATTATGACCTTTGCCCTAGTCATTTTATTAACTTTATTTTTTGTACGAGGTATTTTAATTTATACATAAACAAATAATTGGAACGAAGAGAATAATTAATCGTGTAGAATCTTGACTATAAATACTTTGTGTGCATGTAAATATAGGTGGAGCATGTGGTTTTAGGGATACGTTAACTAAATATCCATATTCTTCCATGATATCTGCTGGAGGACCTTCAATTTACCAAGACGACCAAGGATGTGGAGTTTGCTACGAGGTAATACGGAGTAATAATAACACATTTAGTCTATTAGACCGACACGTAAATAAATCATATATACATGCATGCATGATGCATTAACATTTATATTTATGTAGTTTAATGTTTTTACTTATATATAAGTAGCTTACATTATTAAATTTGATTTGATGAATTTGTAATAGGTAAAATGCACAGAAAATGCAGCATGCTCAGGAAATCCAGTGACAGTAACAATAACAGATGCGTGTCCAGGGTGCACTTCTGAATCTGCCCATTTTGATCTTAGTGGCACTGCTTTCGGAGCCTTGGCGAAAACCGGCCTTGCTAATCAGCTTCGAAACGCTGGAGTTATTAAACTCCAATATAGAATGTAAGTAAGCAATGTCACGTACTTCACCGGTCCGGTAGAAAATAGCGCAAATTCTTGTTTCAAACTGCCATTTTTATGATAAAATGTAACCACAATGGTACAACCAGTGTTACAGGTTATGGTAACTTGTTTTTCAATAGTACGTGGTCATAATTGGCTGTAAAATAGTTACAAAATTCCGTCTTATTGCTTCAAACCAAAATGTCTCGTTTGAAGCAAGACCTAACTAAGAAAATATTACGAAATTTCATCTCTTATTTAAGTGTAATTTTTGGGGTGCAGGGTAGAATGCGACTATCCAGGAGTGACAATACAAGTGAGAGTCGACCAGGGATCGAACCCGTATTACTTGGCAGTAGCAATAGTATACGCAGAAGGAACCGGGATATCGAAAGTGGAGCTCCAAGCTAAGTCAAGTAATGGATGGATAAACATGTTCCAATCTTCAGGTGTAACTTGGGCTGCAAATACTGTTGTTGTTCTACAACCACCTTTCTCTATAAGATTGACTGAAAAGCAGTCTAGAAACACTTTAATATTGACTAATATTATTCCTGTTGGATGGAAACCTGGACAAACTTACCGTTCTCATGTCAATTTCGTTGGCAATTAATTAATTAATTTAATTAGTTATTATTATGAATATATGTTGAATAATGTGGTTACTTGTGACATGTCTATATATGTAAGTCAATGGGTGAAAAGTTCCTAATAATAACTTTTCATTATGTATGAAATTAAATAGGTAAGGTGTGTACATCCGATCCATTACTCTCTTTATAAGACGAAGTATTTAAGATATCGGGATGGTGATTATGTTGTTGTTTTGTAATTTCACAAAAAAAATTGTGATTGTATTACTATACATGTATTGCTATCAATGTTATTCGAGTGCTGAAAAAATGCATTGAGCTATTATTACTCCCTTTGTTTTCTTTATATGTTGAATATATCGGTTATTTATATACTCCGTATCTACTCACCTTACAATAAAAGTGCCTTAGGCACATTACTGTTCAAATGAACAGTCCTAAAATGTTGCGTTTTTGGATTCCTTTGGTAAGTTTCTGTCGTTTTACTCCTTCATCTGCCTAGCCTTTTCTATTTCATTCATACCCACAACTTTCTATTCATACCCACAACTTTCATTCTTCACTCATTTTGGCCCCACCTCAGGGTCTCCGTCTCCGACCTCATCCCCATTTCAACATTTTTTTCCTTTCTTTCCTTTCTCGGCTGCTACCCAGAATCTAATTGAAAAGGTTATTTCTTTTTCATCCATGTTTGTTAATTTTATTTATGGGTTTGTTATTTCATCTTGTTTGATCTTGATTTTAATAATTTTGGTATTTTCAATTATGTTAGATTGTGTTTAGAGTTCGATTTTTATCAGTTTTGAGTGGTACCGGTTGCTCAAAATGATGAGAATGGAATTCAAGTAAAGGGAAAGACTTTTGAGATCGTTGAAATATATAGTGAAATTTTGTAATCGTACATGTGTTTTTGATATCTGACACTTCTATACAAATTTGATTGGTCAAAACTTATATCGAGATTAAGAAACAATTGTTCTTCTGTGCAAACCTATGATCAACAGAGTGATCTTTGGTGTTTTTCTATATACACATGTGTGAAATATTTATCTTTTAGGATTCTCTATATTTGTATGGGTTAAATTTTGTTTTTTCTGACCATTGAAATATGGAACTTGGTTCTAACGCACATGAGTTATTGTAGGTGAGTTAATTTTTCAGTATATTTGTGATGAACTTCATTATGTAGATCTATCTTTTGTAACTTCTTTGCCTTGAAGTTGCTTGTGTCCTGTGCAGAGCTCCAACAAATGTATGGGCTGCATAGCTCTTCTTCACTGTGAGTCTGTGCCGCACACCAACACCGCTACACCACATGCCAATGCAACCCCGGTCAGTATTCTTGCCATTCAGTATTCTTTTGCTTTATGATTCTTGTTCAATTATTGCTTTTCATTATGGACTTGACTCGAGTTTTACATTATCCGCTTCGATAACTGAGATAGTTGCTCATGCCGAGCCAATTGATCGAAACCACTTGCTTGAAGCCGGCCTAGAAGGATTCTATGGATCATCTCGCCTTGAGAAAGTGAAGCTTAAGCTAAACCTCAACACCGGAACAAACTTCATTGAAAATGCAAGCAATCAAATTCCTAAGTTTGACTTTGCAACAAATTATGCATATCTCGATCAATGGTAATCGATCTTGAACGACCCAATCTTTTCTATATTCCGTTGGCTTATGGAATAATGGTAGACTACAAATAATATACATACAACTTTGCTATTTCTTTTAGTTTCCATGCTAAACTTAAATAATGTGCAAACTTCTATTGGAAATCTCTTTTAATGTGAATTTTGAAAGTGTTATTGTCTTCTGTTCAACTAAGCGTTTTCTTTCATGAAAACCGGCTTGACACATGCAATAATATGCTTGAAAAGTTCAAGTTATCTACATCTTTAGATTATGTGCCAAATCTCTTGTTTCATGTGATTTCTTGTTAGTTTAAGTCTGCGATGGTTGTGTCGAGCTTATTCATATAGTTAAATAAGGACTATAAGGATATGACCTAACAAGAGAGACTATATCATACATTTTGATTTTATTTAATATCTTGTCAAAACATGTGACAGTCATGCACAACATTAATTTTGTTTATACTTGTTCCTAAAAAGTATTGATAGGGTCGGTATCATAGTTTCTCTTGTTAGTAATGTATGACAAACCCACTAGCTATTAAACTAAAAGAGAATATATTAGGACTTTACTTGGTATCACATGAGAGACGGTAGGGTTTGGTTGAACAAACTTGTAGGATAAAGGGAGGGGAGAAAAATAGGAGAGAAATGGAGTTAAGGTCTTTTCTATTAAAAGTATTCAGTTTTCATAATAGCTTTTTTCTTTGTCAAATGGAACTAAGTTACTAACCAAACTATGAAAAATGTATATACGGCCAGTGAGTTAGCCTCGCTAATGTTTGTTCCTTTAATTTTGTGGTATTGTTTGGTTGTCTTCGCATTGTTTGAGTGACTAATGATTCAAGTGAGGGTTATATTTAAAACGGTTATCAAGTTTGCTGTATACTACTCGATTCATTCAAGCCAATTTCATAGGTTTGATTAAGATACACTATGATAGCGTAAATGGTAACTATATATGGTTGAGTTTATATGGTATATCGGACTTTGATGGAATTGTTTATATTTTAGATGGAAGGATGGGATTGGATTGTATTGGATTTTGGGATCTTTGGGAAATTGTAAATGTTATTGAACAATCGAGTTTGTGTTTTGTGTAATATCGAGCCAATAGCTTGTTGAAGCTGAAGTTTCCTGCCTATTGATTGTGTAATGTTGAGCCAACAGCTTGTTGATGCAAGTGTGTTGTGAATTGAACTTGTGATGTTGGTTAGGATCTGATGACGACGCTTCTAACCTGTGTTTAGAGATGATTGCAAGTAAGGGAATTTGTTTACTTGAAGTTACAAGGGTTTTCTCTAGGCTACAGTGTTACTTTCTTGAGTTACTTGAAGTTACAAGGGTCGAGGATTATTTGGATCGGTTTGAAGGTTTCTGCCACCATTAAGTTGCAATTATTCGACTATGAGTTCATCTTTCTGTTGTTCCTGGTTTCACGTCCCACGGAAATGTTTTTGGATACTGGGGATCACAGGGTTTATTGAGTTTTTGGGAGTCTTTTATTTGTGAGGTGATGACATATGTTGATTTGCTGCTTGATTCTTTTGATCGTTGATTTTGGGTAACATTCCACAGGCTTCTCAAAGAATGGCCAACACATGTAGGATCCGGGATTTTAAATCATGAGTATGTGTGTGAAACATAGAGGCATTGTTTTCTGGATTATCATAATGAAACAAAGTTGGCAGTATTTGTTGCCCTCTCTAGACTGCTAGCTTGATCGGAAATGTCGTCTCTTTGAGCTTTGCCTTCAATTAGGACAGTCCTACTCTGCTCTCGCATTTTGTCCCAAGCTTGCCACTGGGGTTTAATGTTATCTTCATACTTTATTTGATCAACATTACTCAGTGAGGTTGTTTTTAGTTGTGAAGGAATTAACGATGGCTAAATAAGCGGATTTTATATTCATATAAGCTCTATGGTACTTGATTTGCCGTGGATATAGAGGAGAGGGTTTGCTCGTGTTAAATATGAGCTTAAGTTACTGGTTTGTGCAGATATTCGTAGAAATTGTGTTTATAATTTGATGTAACTTATGTTGTCGAAGTTTTTACTTTTTAAACAATAGATTTATCTTCTGTAATGCGGTATGTGAGTACCGCATGTAGTGATCGAGGTGTTAATTTCTTCATGGTCTAGACTTTATGGAGTTTACTTTCTATTTCTATTCCTTGATATGTTTGCCTTAGTAATACTTTATTGTTACAGAAATGGAACTTCAATCTTCATGCTTTCATAAGGGATTTGCGCCCACTTATCATTTTTTTCACTTTTGTTCTTTTCTGTCATCAATCTTTGACATCTTTTCTTAAGCCGAAAATTTTCACCTTGATTTTTTTTCTTCCTCTGGGATAATGACCATTGAATTTATTGGCACTTATGAAGGTGCTATGGGATGGATTCGATAAGGTGGAAGTTGAGAGAGATTTCACTCGGCGGGTCTTGCTATTAGGCTAGCGATCTGGTTTTCAGGTATGGGATGTGGAGGATGCACACAGAATCCGTGAGTTGGTTTCTAGATATGATGTTCCCGCTTCTAATCTGCAAATTTGTGAGTACTTGTGAGTAGTGGTATTCAATTGGGACCTTGTGAACAACAACCCGCATGGTAGTTACTATACTTGCTATGTTGATTGAGTTTAACCAAACTCCAACCTCCTCATATTAATTGGATGTTATATTTAAGTAGATGTAGTTGTAATTCTGTAAATATATATCCTTTTAACCAATTCGTAATACATCCAATGGATAGATGCATTTTAAATTAGGGCGGTGATAACTCCACAACTCTTTGTTAATGCCACTCAAATCGTGTGAGAGTGAATAGAAGATACTCCCATATTTAGCTTGCATTTGAGTGGCATTATAAATAACGGTAGTGACATTATCATCTCCCTTAAATTACATAGTGGACTTTTTAGTTTGCTTTTCTTTTCCTTTCCTTGTTTAGATGATCTATTTGTTTACCATAACTTACGCTTGTTTATCATATCACCTTTTCAGAAATGATATGGAAATCGAAGAGAGCAATCCCAAGTTTGAAAGCCCCGTCTTCTTATCAGCGCGAATAAAATGCCAACTAATGCCAGGTCATCTTAATATAATTAAATTATGTTCAGTTTTGTTGTGTTTTGTTGTTCTGTGCAGTTTGCATGCATATCACCCGCAGGACTTAAAATATACGAGGACGATGAAGTTCATGTCAAAGTCATGAAGAGAACGGGATAGAGAGATTTACGGTTACAGGTAGCAAAATTGCAGTTTACGAGTTTCACATATTTTAGTTGAATGTTTGTATTGTAGCCATAGCATATGAACTAAAACTTTTGATGTAATTGAGACTTAATTTTAAATCTGGATTAAAATAGGGGCATCTGCACGTCATACTATTTTAATGCCAATATATAAGATTTTTCAGTCAATGCTAAAAATCTTGGCTTTCTTTTGTACTTTTATCTTAAACACATCACTCTTTGATCTAACCTTTCACGGACAAGCATCAATACATGTAGCCTAGATGATTTTGTTTTTACCCATTCTGGTCCCAAAATAGAGTTTTGACCCCTTTTATGGAGACAGTCCAAAAAAATGCTCTCAATTTTTTTGGTAGAGACTTTGGTGATCTTGATGCTCTTGAAATCATTTTTATCAGAAGCTCGAAGGTAGTAAAAAGTAAAATTTATACAAGGATCAAGGTAACTCATGTTGTTGAGGGTGAAATTTAGAAGAACAAGATACGACATGACTGTCAATCGGATGTGATTATTCGTTCTATAATAATACTTTCAACAAATAGAGATACAACCAGGGTTGTAACTAGGAAATCATTCTTATCAAAAGCTTAAAGGTAGCCCGAGAAAAGTAAAACCAATACAAGAATCAAGATAACTCACTTTGATAAAAACGGGGTTGAAATTTAGAAGAACAAGACCCGACAAATTTAGATTGCAGTTTGGAGGAGGAGAAGATGTTGGAGGTTGGTGAAGGATAATAGATTAGGGTGATGTTATAGGACGAGAATTAGATTGGAGGAGGAGGTTAGAGGTTACCATTGCTGATAAGAGAACTTATCTTCATTTATATTAAGGTTTGAAGAAGACGAGGATAAGGCTGAGTATTAGGTTGGATTTGGAGGACGAGAAGGAGGTGGTGGTTGAAGGGTGGATGTTATAGGTTGTATCATCGTTGACATAAACATTTACATTCTCTTGCAATATTTAACTCATTGCTATTTTTTAGACTGTAAAATTATTGCTGATTTTTACAAATTTTTTATGGAGCGTAGATATGCAAATATAGGGACACAAGACAACAGATTTGGGAATATATCCAAACAGTATTAGGGTGGGCCTTTTGTTCTTCTCGCTAACAGAGCCTAACACTTAAATTTCAGTCATTCACTTTACGTATATACAACAAACGATGGAAAAGAGTTACTATTCCTTAGTTTTTTTTTATCTTAGATTGGAATAGGGACATGTACAAGTTCGCCTGTAGTAATTGATATTGAACGCCAAAACTTCAACTTTTTCAACATTAAAAACATGTGGCTTTCTTTTGTTTTTACTCCATTTATATTACTTAAAAAAGGAACCGCAGGTCTTTAATGGTACAACCTTGATGAATGTCTATTCAATTTCACAAACGAAGATCTATATTGTATAACCCAAATGAAATTTTGGTAATGATTTTAACGCCAAAACTGTGTTTAGACCCTTTATAGAGACAATTGCAAAGAAAAAATGTTCTTGTTACGCTTGCTTTTTGTAATGTCTTTCGTGACCTTGCTACACTAAAGGGATCAAATTATGCAGATATAAATATCTTGGGGTATGGCGCGCGAAGCGCGTCATACAACAACTAGTGTTTTATAAAGTTTATATAGAAAATATGTTACGCCGTGGTGAACACATGTGGTGAACAATAGCGAAATGATGATTTGAAGTTAAATGGGTTATAATTAGACTATTGTTTTGGCCTTTTGGGATCTAATAATAATGCCATAAGCCAAGATGCCTTAGAGATATTTCTCCCAAAATTTTTAACTAAGGCGATGTTTGTTAAACAGTAGATTAATGAATTTTTAGCATATTGAAGACATTTAGCATGTTTGACTCGTCAATATACAATTTAGAGTGTTTGATAAACAATATATTGAATAGTAGAATGAGTTTCAATCTACTGTTTTAGAATATGCAGCCCCCCCTAGCATATTCACTTTAGTAGATTGTAGATTGTGTATATATATGTCAACTATTTACATATAGATACAACCACTCTTATACAGTACTTCATGTAAACCAATCATTTATTCTCCCCCAAGAAAAACAAAGGTAAACAATTAGTAGTATATGTATATCCTCATTATATATATATTTGTAGTAAAAGGAATTTTGATTATTAGAGTACTAGTATAGAACATGTTCATGTATTTAATTTCTATAGAGAAATGCAAATTAAAGTTGATAGAAACACTCGTGCGTGTTTGGTTTATTATGAGAAAACGAAATTGCGAAGAAAATTAAACTCGTACATGATATAATAGCTTAATTATGCATGTGAATTAGGTAAACGTTGTTTAGTGAGTGTTGGGAAAAGAATTGAAATTAATACGAGAACTCTTACATTTTGTCTGATTTAGAGTTCCTACGAGAATTCTATTTGTCAAGAATTTGACAACCAAACGACATTTCCGGTTTAGCGTTTCCTAAAAAAAATATTTCACCTTAATTATTTAGACAGCTAAACAAGCACGTAGTCGAATTATTTAGAGTTAATAAAAGGTAGTATTTATCAACCAGGTGGTTTATGCTTTATGGTTGATCTTAATACGAATATATTCGTCGTAGAATTAAACGGATTGAATATCACCCTTTTGGATAGATAAAATAACATTTTAATAGTCCATAGGTATTCGACTTTTACGTATAAATAACCATATAAATTAAACTCCCTCCATCCCAACCATTTGGTTACTTAATTTGATAAATATAGAAGTACTTATTATAAAGAATATACGGAGTAAAAGATAAATAAATATGTATTATATTTAAATAATTTTAATAAAATAAGAATGTGTGTTTGTCAATAAGACATTATCAATCCTACCAACTAGACCAAATTCCACAAGCAACTAACTCAAGAATTCAACTTATCATGTGCAAACTTGACATGCATAATTACAAAATAAGAGTACTTTTTTAACTACCAATAACCTCCATTAACGGCCATTTTGAACGATAAAATCTTAATTGAATACGTACGTAAATCTTGTGACTGTTAGGACTCTCAGATCTTCTACGCTCAAAAACAAACAAACGTAGCTTTCAGCATATTCAGCTTACCGTAGATTTGGGGTCAATTATTTCTATATATATATATATATATTATATATATATATATGGTAATAAAAGAAAGACGAAATATTAAATTTTGAAATGTTTGGGATATCTGATATCTGATTTTATAAAAACGTTGTTGTAAGATCAAATAATCTTATTTAATAATCCTTTTTGTCCTATAATGGGTCGTTGTTATTAACTTTTTCATTTATTCGAGTATTATTTCACAAAATTTTACATTTAACATTTATATATGATATGGAGTATATTTAGCAACTTGGCCCAAACCTTGGGTCGGGAGCGAGTTACTCACGATAGCTCGTCAAACTCTATAAAAGGCCTACATATAGCTCGCGTACAAGGCTCACATATCTTCGAGGATGTCACAATTAATTTAAGACTACTAGCAGCCAAGCATGTTTACATGTAGAGTTCTTTTACATGGATAATCAGAAAAGAAAGTGCATGTATACATCAAAATTTTATATTTTGGTATCTATTAATGATTTGACATTTTTAGTATTTAGGAGATAATTCTCAAAAAAAGATTGTGATAATATCATAAGATACTATATATACTCCCTCGCTCTGTCCCGGCCAATTGTTGTCTTATTCCTCTTTTGGGTATCTCGGTCAATTGTTATAATTATGTTATGAAGGTTTTCTATGAGTAATTTGATCTCCCAACGGGACTAGTGTCTACTCTTCATTCACTAAGTATAACCACAAATAGTCCTTTATTCTTTCCTTGGTCTCTGTCCCAAAATGAAAGGACAACATCAATTGACCGGAACGGATAGGAGGGAGTAATATATATTTATTGTCTTGCCCTTTAATTAAGTTACTAGAAATATATACATGCACCTGTTGTTTAGGGTTGGAAGAGAACAGATGGAAAAAGTCGTAAGACTCATCCCTCTACTACTAAATTGTAGGTAGGATGGAATAAGTCACAAAAAGACTTCATCATCTTTTTAAGATGGAATCAAGAGGCTTAGGAAAGTTATAACTTTCAATCTTTTAGATATAAAATAAACTCTTGTTTCCCATATTATTTTTGATCAAAAATTCTTTGGTTTACAAATTGGCACGCTCGGTGGGACAATTTTCGATCTTCATCTCCATTTTCCAAGGGTCAAGTTTAGTAGCAAGTTTCAAGACAAAGTTGTTGCTAAACATCAAAGTTTCTACAACAAGTCTCGAGGGGGCATTTCGTAGACACCAAAATTTTATATTTTCGTATGTACCTATGAATGATTTGATATTTTTAGTATTTAAGAGATAATTATATTATCAAAAAAGATTTTGATAATATCGTAAGATTCTATATAATACAAATTTATTGTCTTGTTCTTTAAGATACCCGAACTATAAATACACCTGTTGTGTTTAGGGTTGGAGGAGAACAGATGGAATAAGTCAAAAGACCTCATCCCTCTACTAAATTGTAGGTAGGAATAGATGGAATAAGTCACAAAAAGAACTCATCATTTAATTTCCCTACGAGATCAAGTCGATAAGACCCTCGTACGTTGTCGTCACTATCAAACCCTAGCCTTTACTCCTGTAGGATAGAATCAAGAGACTTAGGAAAGTTGTAACCTTCAATCTTTCAGTTATAAAATAAATTCTTGTTTCCCATATTATTTTTGTTCAATTTATTGTTTACAGTGTACTTTGTTGACATGAGATAGTCTATACGATAATTTGTATAATTTCTCTTCAATTAACTGTGGAGTTCTTTAAGCTTGTTAATTTGCCAGTCTCATGGAAATTCGACAGATACTTTAGGTTTGAGGGGGTTGTAAAGGATTTTACCCGGTATATTAGGGTATCATAACATGTTATATATATCATTATAAAATACTCCCTCTATCCTGGTCATCTGTTTACCATTTTCATTTTGGACGGTGCGTGTCTCATTCATTTGTTTAACTTTCTACATTATGAAGGTAATTAATCTATGAGTAATTTGATCACCCAATAAAATTATTGTTCATTTGTCATCTATTAAGTACAACCGTAAGTGATTCCTACCATTTTCTTAATAATTGTGTTAAAAGTAAAGGTAAACAAATGATCGGGACGGACGGAGGGAGTAATATATTGTGTACACTAGAAGATCTTGTTTTAGTCAACATTAAATTGATATATAGATTGTATACTATATATATACACAACCCACTTATAATAATTGTTATGATCTTGTGAGTCATGAATAATTTCGGAATTTTCCCCCTCTCCTAGAACCTAATAATTTTTGTTTCCCTTGAAATAAAATGATTGAATGTACATTCATAAATGATTTAATCACACTATCGTGAATTCAATGTAATTGGGTGGAGCACTCATCCTTTTTACACCTTTAATTAGCATTGCTTCCTTAATAATGCACAAATGCTCCATTGCTCCTTAGTTTCTTTTTCTTCCTTAATTCACATATTTTGTAAGTAGTCAACTATTTAGCAATTTTAATTATGAGCACATGTTTAAAATAATAAGTTACTAAGATAAACCCTAAATAATTATCGAATTAGTGCTAATTCGATGGTGACTAATACTGATTTTCCCCCTAAACCATATAAATACTAAAAGATTGGTATCAAATTTCTTCACTCATCACTACATAAATTTATCTAGTAGTAGGACATTATTATACTTACTACAATTAAGGTTTTTTTTTTCGAATTGCTTAACTCGAAATGACGCGTTACTTTCTTAATCACCCATCTTCAACAATGTTTGTTTGGTTACTAGTTAGCTTTATTCTTTTACAATGTTGTCAATGTTTTAACCCTAAATTTGTGAATGTGTCAATTAGTGATCAGAATTTTGATTCCGAGTGGCATCCAGCCGGCGCTACATGGTATGGACCGCCTCATGGGGCCGGAAGTGATGGTATGATTTAAAAAAATAGAAACTTATGCAATGCATGCAATTTACTAACATTCATGATTTGTGTGTGATTAATTTTCAGTTAAACTTGGGCCTAAAAAATGCATGCATTGTATATATAACTCGTTGTTACGTAAATGACTATCAATTGAACGTAAACAATTTATGTGTGCACAAGGGTACTAAGAAGTGTCTAAGGACACTGTAAAGAAACTAAAAGCGGTTACATAAAAACTTAAAATTGTACGGAGTAACTTTTTGAAGGATCGTCGAAATGCTAATTCAAGCGGTCTATCATGGGTGTTTAGGTGGAGCTTGTGGCTATAAGGACGCAGTTGAACATGCTCCGTTTTCAGCAATGATTTCTGCTGGAGGACCATCAATTTATCAATCGGGCCAAGGATGTGGTGTCTGCTACCAAGTCAGTTTTAACTAGTAGACGATTTATTAATTACCTCGCTAGTCTCTTAATAGACGGTTTTATATATAATGATTAATACCGAATATTAGGCATGCTCATTCGATTTTTATGTCAATTCATTAACACTATCTTCCATTTCTTCACTAACGCAATCTGTTTAATTTTGTGCTTGAAATAAAATAGGTAAAATGCACAGAAAATTCAGCATGCTCAGGAAATACAGTGACGGTAACTGTTACAGATGAATGTCCAGGGTGCACCTCTGAAGCAGTCCATTTTGATCTTAGTGGCGCTGCTTTCGGATCTTTAGCTAAACCCGGCCTTGATGATCAATTGCGAAATGCAGGAGTTCTTCAAGTTCAATACAAAACGTATATTATTACTACCTCCTGGCTCCTATATTTCATTCAATAAGTTATGTCTAAGACCGTCACATTTCGTGTTAATAAGCTTAAGATGGGATAAATTTTCAAAGCTAAAACAGGTCGTTTGTTACATGGTCACTTTTTATTAAAAAAAACATGGTGACATTTCACGTGTCTTAAGCTTAAAACAAAAACTGTCCATCTTTAATGAGAATTTGTGTATTTTATTTCTATTGGTATCACGCTTTTTAATATCGTCCATCATATAAGTCTGCCATCAAATTACATTCTTTTATTTCTTAGAAATGCATATATAGCTCCGCCACTGAATATGATAATAATCTCATAATACATGGAACAGGGTGAAGTGTAACTATCCGGGAGTAACGGTGGCGGTAAGTGTGGACCCGGGTTCGAACCCGTACTACTTTGCAGCAGCAATAGAGTATGAAGATGGAGCAGGCATTGCAAAAGTGGAGCTCCAGGCCCAATCAAGTGGATGGATAAACATGAGAGAATCTTGGGGTGCAGTTTGGGCCTTAAATGCGGGCTATGTTCTTAAGGCCCCTCTTTCACTTAGGCTCACTGAAAAGGACTCAGGAAATACTTTGGTCTTATATAATGTTATTCCTTATGGATGGCAAGCTGGTCAAACTTATAGGTCTCGTGTTAATTTTAATAATTAGTAATTAATTAATATAAATTTATCGACGGTAATTAATAATTATTACTAATAAAGTATTATCGTGTCGTCTAGTGAATTAAGGAATTAATCAAGAAACATATGGCTATAGCATGGTATGGTATGGTAATCCGTATATTCTAAACCGAAAGTTATGTAATGGATAATGTGCTTTCATCAATGTTGCATTTTGATTAATGAAAGTAGTATCACTATTATTTAACATGGGAAGTAGCTTACAAATGTTTCTTTATACGGATTACTTAACTTCAAGTATCAACATTACCGGAATTTGGAGTGTCACAAAGGTCTGGCTTATAAGAACCACGAAAATTCAGATGTTTATATACGGAATATAGTAATGTACATCATGATTATTATACGGATATTTAAGTTATTTAGATAATGACCTTTACTTTTGTACGATGAATATTTGTTTAAAACCGCCTCTAAGTATTTTACTCTTCTAATACATCATTTCATTGCTAATGCAATACATATTATCTGAAATAGGCCTTCTGATCCAGCCTATAGTAAAATCTTGGATTACTAACAATCGTACACATAAAAGTCCAACTTTCAAACAAAGGCCTAGTGAAATTATCGGACTTTTAAAAAAAAGTTGATCACAGAAATGGGTACACGTCCACAATCTACAAATGTGCATTGTACAATGTGCACAAGTGCATTCAATAAACTGATAAAGTCTTTGGAAAGAACGACCCAAGAGAGCGTTCGGCTGAAGAAAAGAATTTCGATTTCAGTTGGTTTCTTTAAATTTCTTTACAGGCACACTAAGACAGATACAATGACTATGCAGATCAAAAGGAAAGACTCGGACCTGAACCATTTTGTCGATTTATATTATCCTCCCTACAAGAAAAATCATCTTAATGTTTCCATTTCACTGTCTGGCACCTTTAATTCTATTAGTTGGTTGTCTAGTAGCATAATGGACCCCTGCACTCCGGGGTTCGTACTGTAGAAGACTTTTTAATTTATCTCAGTCTACTTTTGACAAAAAAAAATGATAAAGTCCACAAGATGACAAGAGAAACATCTCCAACAAAAAAAGTGAAACATTCATATGAGTCCATGGATCCTGTGTTTTTTTTAAAGTTAAACTAGTTTTTGTGTCCGTGAATATTACGGGTGCGTTTGAGATTAATTGTTTAAGTTTATGCATAACTAGTATTGGTGTCCGGCTTCGTCCGGGCTACCTATATTTATCATTAAAATTTATTTTAATTAAATATACTTAAAAGTTGTATAACTCATAAATTTATCATCAATATATTTTCTTATGATATATCTTAAAATTACGATAAAATAAATTATTAAACAATTCATTATTCCCACTATTAATATTTTACTTTAAACAATTGGTCGGCTAATTGTTCATATATACTTTTTTTATTGTTCGTATTTTTTCTTTTATTACATTCGTTATTACTACTGTTACTTTCATTACACTCGTCCTAATTATTGTTACTTTCACTACTCCCACCGTAATTATTGATACTTTCACTAATGCCGCATCAATATTGCAAAATTTCACTACTCCTGTTGTTGTTCTATTACTTTCATTACTCCCAGTTCTAATATTGTTACTTTGACTATTGAACTGAGTGATTACTATAATTTGATTAGCTGATTATTAAACATGCAATTTGAGTACACATGCAATTTTATGAGACTCATATATTTATTTAAATATATTACATATATTATGCAATATTATATCTTTTGGAAATCTATCTTGATTTATTTACCTTTTAATAGTTTTCAAAATATTTTGTGTAAGTTAAATAATTATAAATTTTTAATTTAATGTATATTCTATGCTACTAATGAATACCATAAGTGGGGCATGTTTATTTTAAGGAAAATCACCCTATTTTGGTGTTTTCTAAATTTAAATTTCAACCAAAATTATGTAGTCTTTACATTTCAATCCCTTGATTAGGTCTATCACACAACGATGTCGATTAAAACCTATATAGTATAATTTTTTGCAAGAAAGTTATATATTCTTATTCATCCTCAAGGGGTAAAAAAAGAATAGAAGGATCCTACAATAATATCCCCTATGAGTTAAGCTAAGAACTCCTCAACTATTGAGATTGTCAAAACTATATAGTATAATTAATTTGTATAACTTTATTTAATTTTATGGAAATCCATTGATTTCAGGATTTAATACATAGTATAGATAGATAGATTGTAACCTTCGCTGGTATGAAACATGTTGATACTTTTGTAGCCTTGTGTTGTTAACATGGACACACAAAAATATTTCACCGGATTTATAATCCATGCAGTTTTGTGAGAACCATAACAACATTTTTATTTTTATTAATATATATTAAGATAATATATTACATGGGTAAATAGACATAATACCTGATCTGATGAAGACAATATGAAATTACTCAACTGCACATTGAGAACTGTGATGTAAAATTAACTCTATTAGATGAATATGTGTTAGGTCCATTACTCATTTTCATCATTGTCTAATATTAATTACTTTTAATTTTTTTCTCATATATTTTTATCATTAACCGTGTCAATTTCACATAAATATCATCGTAGGCCATTATTTTTGTTTTGAATTAATTTTTTTTCTCATTGCAATATATTTTTTTTGTAAGGATAATAGATATTTAATTTACTACGTTATATAATATTTGAAGTACATTATATGAATATAATATTTTTTGTTATTTTTTTTGCTCATCTTTTTATACATAATAATCAATTCATTGAAATTAACAGGTACAATTACACAATATAACATTTTATTGCACAATTAAATTAATATGATGTTGTAACAATAAAATAGTAAAAGCTTATTTATATGTCTAATTTATATGCACGCAAAATTTTTTCACAGGTCTCACGC
The DNA here is from genome assembly GCA_022085475.1 of Heliosperma pusillum. NCBI lineage: Eukaryota > Viridiplantae > Streptophyta > Magnoliopsida > Caryophyllales > Caryophyllaceae > Heliosperma > Heliosperma pusillum. The sequence continues at coordinate 32,198 of JAIUZE010006894.1, forward strand.
TAGTAAGAGAGGATAACATTTACAAATAGAGTAAAAACTATAGTGATGTAACTTGATTTGTTTTTGCGAGATAATTTATTTTTAGTAATAAAATCCTAAAATTTAAATTTAGAATTTACTTTGATATTTAATTGTTGTTTAATTTATTTTAAAGTTAAGAAGACAAAATTTAATGTTTAATGCTACAAAATACTTAAACCTTTACTTTTTTTTAAAAAAAAAAGATAATACATAATCATGTGACATGCTAAAAGTTTTTTAATGAGGGAATGATGTAAATGTGTAATGTGATGCTTTTTTTTACCTTTATATTGTCTTTTTTTTTTTTTGCTTTTTTTTGTTAATAAATGACCTGGTGATGTGGGTTGTGTAAATAGGTGAAAATGTTGATGTGTCATTTAGATAGATGCTTAGTATGTCTTTTTATTATATATAGATATATAGATTTAAAGGTAGGCCTTACTAAGTACAAGGTCAGGGTATGTAGACCAGCAGGCACCAGTCTTTTTGAGGACTTAAAATAACGTTTACAGATTGCCTATCAACAAGGTTATATTTTAACTCAACGTGAAAGCCAATGAATCCTGCATGAGGCGATTTTATATTAGCATTATGTAAAATAGATTTAAATAGTCAAAAAATTAAACCATATACGGAGTAATATATTTAATTTTAAGTGTGAAAAAAATCATTTACAAATAAAACAAATTTACAAACTTGTATGCAAGGTAGCCATACACAAAAAATGGTACTATGGTTATGACTTATTGAATATACGGAAATTTCCTTTTTAATTGATATATTTTTTACATAATTCGCAGGTCACCACATATATCTATGTGATTTATTTGATAGTTAATTAGTCATTTTAATCATTCATTTAAGAAGGATTGGAGTAGATTCACTTGTTTTAGAAACATCTAGGAATTATATTTATCTTACAACAAATTTTCGGCATTTTTGTATGATTTTCCCTATTAATAGGTTCATAAGAATTTTTATAATCTGAGTTTATGTTATTTCCAATTTTAATTTTTTTAAGAACTTTAGAACACTGAAATTAAGAATTTGGAAATAAATTATTTGAAATTTAACAGATTACTTCTCAATTTTAGTATGATTATATTCTTTCAATTCTTGAATTAATTTCTAAGTGTAGCCAAAATATCTTTCATATTTTCCTACAAAAAATCATCCAAATTATTAAGATATATTGTCAAAACAATACAACACTAGATTTTCTTGCAGTATGTGGATTATACATCTGATGTACTACCACAGATACTATAGTTTTTGAGCTTTACAATAAAGTTTTTGAGTTTAGTATTAAAAGTTATGAATTTTACTATAAAGTTTTTGAGTTCATTAATTTGAATATTAAGCTCAAAAAAATTTACAATAAAACAAAAAAAACATTAAATATAAAATTTAAAATGTAATTTATAAACTTTAAAATGCTCGAAAAAAATGCACATAAACTCAAATTTATACTAGTCTGAGGTAGTACCTCCGATGTATGATCTTTTTTCACATTTTCTTGAAAATTTATTTTTCATCAAATGAATACTTTCAATTAAACGGTAAAAAACGTACAAATTTTTATTTTACTATAGAATCATGCGATCTCAACTTTCAAAGCTAAAATTTCCTCTCTATAAACCTTGAATAAAAACTAACATTAAACAGAATTACTGTATTTGTTACTCCCTTCGTTCCAATCATTTGTTTGCCTTTGATTAAACTATTACTCACAAATAATATAAAAAGCAAACAAATGAATAGGACGGAGTGAGTAATAGATTTAACAAAATATGGAATGACATGTTCAACATTTTTGACTATATGATTATTTCCAATAAATAGTGAGAACGCAAGTTTTTGAAAACAATATTAACACATAATCCTCATTTTAAGAAAGAGGTGTGTGAATAATGTGATACATATGGTTAATTATATATTTGATTATTTATGACATTATATCAACAGAATATGTACCTAAAAAAGTAATTGAATAATCCTACAAACTATATAAATTGTTGGGGTTGTTACCAATTCTCTTCACTAATCTTATTACATATTTACAGTCTATAACTTCAAATGGCTCTTAATCACTCTTTTTCGACGATCTTCTTTATGTTATTAGCTTTAAAATGTTGTCAATGTTTCAATCCTAAAGTAATGAATGTCACATTGAACGATCAAGTTACCGACGCCAAATGGTATTCGGCCGGCGCTACATGGTACGGGTCTCCCCGTGGTGCCGGAAGCGATGGTATGAGCCAAAGAAAGACTAGTGAAGTAGTGATCGAGCGAGGGTTTTACGTTTTAAAATTTTAACAAAACTTAATTTTGTCAATTTTATTTTCCTCCTCTTCGATCTATTTCTTTGTCACAAATTCTCATTTGTGATGGATTAAGCACATTTTAACTAAGTTTGTGACGGGTCAAATCATACTCGTGTGATTTGGAAAAGACAAGTCATTTGTGATTCATTATCTAGGCTTGTCTTATCTACCCAATGAGAGACACTTAGCTCGTTAACGTTAAAAAGTTTTTGACGGATATATCTGTTACAAAGAAGACTTAATGTTGTTTCATAGTAACTTCTCCCTAAAGTTTGGATATATGTTTTTGGTGTGCCACCTCTAATTTCAAACCTTGGTTCCGTCACTGTAACTGAGCGAAATGATATATAATCTTTTTTTTTGTACTTGGATTAATTACATAAATTTTATATAATGATTTTTTTTCATAATATTTATTTCGTGTTTGTCATTTCATATAGGTGGAGCTTGTGGTTATAGGGATGAAGTCGAGCATCCTCCATTTTCAGCAATGATATCTGCTGGAGGACCCTCAATTTATCAATCAGGCCAAGGATGTGGAGTTTGCTATCATGTAAATTTTTTGTTTTAGTAGACGATATATTAACAAAACACCATACGACTCTTAGGAAGAATATCAAAAATTCGAAAACAAATAAACAAACCATATTGAGTAACATTAGTTTCTCACATGAGATTTATACTATATTATTTTGACACTTCACTTAGCTGATGTATTACGTGTCACACACATCATATCCAACACGAAAAGACATTTCAGCACTTCACTTTAGACAATGAAGTAGAAAACTTTGCACAAAGTAGTCGAAATTGATACTCCAACATGTGTGAGACACAATATCTTGTTGCAGAGTAGAAGTAATTTTAAGCAACTATTAAGAACATACGTTTTCTTAATAGTTGCTTAAAATTGGCAAGTTTTATTCACCATTTTTATAACTAATTCATAATTTTTTTTGTACGTGTTTAAATAAATAGGTAAAATGCACAGACAATTCAGCATGCTCAGGAAGGCCAGTGACAGTAACAGTTACAGATGAATGTCCAGGGTGCACCTCTGAGGCGTTCCATTTCGATCTTAGTGGTACTGCTTTCGGAGCCATGGCTAAACATGGCCTTGATGATCAGTTGCGAAATGCTGGAGTTCTTCATGTGCAGTTTAGAAAGTAAGGACCGCCCTTACACTTTTTGATATGTCTTCTACAAATCGATCTTACATTAAATTATCAAATAAACTTCCATAAAGATACAATATTCATCTAATAATAAACTAAGGTATTTAAACCAAAGTTGTTTATAAAAGGTATTTAAGTAACTGTGACTCTATGAGACAATGTCACATGTAAAACTACGTTACGCAAGAATGGGGACAATAAGTTCAAACATTCATACCCATATTCAGGTGCGGAACCAACATTTACAGTTGGGGGGAAAATATTCTAGCGGGGGCGAACAAGTAATAGCGTAACATAAACTTGAAATTAAAAAAAATCGGAAATTTAAACAAAACTTTCGCATTTTTCCTTTGCCCTATAAAATAATTTATGCATGTTACTGAAAGATATTTTATAGGCGCATTCAAGTCAGTTAAATGTGATTTTACGAGAATACATTTATAACTTATACGTAAACTACGTTCCCAAGTACTTTTATGCTTATTATTTACTTTGTATGTTGCAGGATCGCGTGTAACTATCCAGGGGTAACAGTCGCGGTAAGTGTGGATCCGGGTTCTAACCCGTATTACTTTGCATCAACAATAGAGTATGAAGATGGAAAGGGTATTGCAAAGGTAGAGGTTCAACCACATTCAAGCAGTGGATGGATGAACATGTTTGAATCTCATGGTGCAACTTGGGCAATCAATCCAGGCTATGTCCTTCAAGCACCCCTCTCTCTTAGGCTCACCGAAAAGGAGACCGGAAGTACCTTAGTGTTGGATCAGGTTATTCCGGTCGGATGGAAACCAGGCCAAACATATCGATCTCGAGTTAATTTTCACAAATGATAAATTACTTTAAGGAGTACGTAATTCACAAATTCTCGTGTAAGGGAGTTTGATATGTACAACCACAATAACATGTTATATGACAAATTTCCGTTTTAAACATAATAATGTTTTTATATTATATTAGAGAGTACTTAATTTATGTTATGGGTGTTTGTGTCTCTGAATTTCTGGTAAATAGTTTTACAATAAATTCGTGTTATCTATTTTATATACTTAAAAACAACAACGGTTCAATCCAAATATTTTTTAAATTTTTAAAAATGTTGAAACTTAACTTAGGAATACGATTAATCAGGATTCTTACATGCGATATTTTAAATTTAAATTTTTTTTTTAAAAAGACTATTCTATATGCATTACTACTTTTTATTTTTTGATCGATTTATTTATTTGGGATACGTACAATTATCGAGTAATAGCGATCTGTTAATGACACTTGAGTAATACTTTAAACTTTTTCTAGAGAAAAAAAAATCTATATTTATCAAATTGATATTCGATTTAGATACATTAGGTTATAATTAGTTAAATAAGAATAGGTTAATAATAAAACCTATATGGGAATAGTATAGAATATTCCCCCATAATGTAGTTCAATGTGATAATGTGACATAACATAAAAGCTTGTAAGAGAATGTAAAAGCAAAGGAGAGACCGACAGAAAAGGAGAAACATGGATTAATTAGTTTTCTTTATCTCTACATTTTGTATTGAATGGACAAACGAAAATTACTCACAAATCAATCAAAGAAATCCTAAACTAAAATTCCTAATATGAAATTTAATATTCTTAATTACATACCCTTGAGTATTATATACTTGAACATATATTATACAATAGGTCATAGATTCGAAACTCGATACTAACTTTGATAAGAGTAACATGAAAACTAAATTATGTATAGACAACAATGGTAGAAGGGAACAAGTCTTCTCTTAAGCTTAGGGTCTCTTTGTGATCCTCCTTCCACTTGTCATAAAACTCTTTAACTTCACTCTCTCTTATTCAAAACCAATCAACACTTCAACTAAAAACTAGGACTCTTGCAAACTATTCACCATACATACAAACAACTATTTCTACTACAAAAACAATTCAATTTCTTCTTTATCCCTTAGCCATAGCTCTCTATTTTTGCAATGTTTAAATCCATATACTTATTTTTCGAACATTCATCGTTCTCAATATTAAAAAATATTCCATACATAATGCACATTTGATTCAATTTACGATAATTAATCGTACAAATTTTTATTTTAGTTAGTATACGCAATTTTTTAATGTCGTTATAAAAAAATTAAAGATCAAAACGTATTGATCTTCTAAATGGCTTTGATTGCAGATCAACAAACAAACTTCAAACATTTTTGTAAAATATGTAAAAAAGGGTTCTTGTGTGGCAGGGCATTAGGAGGGCACATGAGAGCCCATGGAATAGGAGATGAGAGTGGAATCCTCGACGATGATGATCCGGCTAGTGATTGGGAGGATAAAAGTGGTGGAGGCGGCAACAAGAGGATGTATGCCTTAAGAACAAATCCTAACAGGCTAAGAAGTTGCAGGGTATGTGAAAATTGTGGTAAGGAATTTTTGTCATGGAAATCCTTCCTAGAGCATGGAAAATGTAGCTTTGATGATGCTGAATCCCTTGTATCTTCTCACGAATCTGATGATGAAGATGATAGTGGAAAGAGAGCATCGGGATGGTCTAAGAGAAAAAGATCGTGTAGGACTAAGGTTGATAGTTTCACAACAAATAATTGCCCTTCTAATGAAGATGAGGACCTTGCTAATTGTTTGATGATGTTATCAAATGCCGCGGTAGACTCAAACCTAAGCCTAGGGGTGGATCAACCCGAAGAATCTTCTGCATCCGCTAGTAAGGAGGAAGAGCGACGAAATATACATCATCCGGTTAATTTCATGGTTCCATTTGTGTCACCCGCGCCACCTTTAGATTATAGGGCTAAAGGCGGCGCTAGTGGAAGTAACCCTAATAACAAAGGATTGTTTGAATGTAAAGCTTGCAAGAAGGTTTTTAATTCACATCAAGCATTGGGTGGACATAGGGCTAGTCACAAGAAAGTGAAGGGTTGTTTTGCAGCAAGGTTAGATCATAATAATAATAATAATAATAACCATATACATGATACAATTAATAATAGACATAATGTAGATCAAGATAGTTATTTAGGAGATTATAAAGATAATATGTTACCAAGTGATCAAGAATTCATGAGGCCTTTGAAATCAACATCTACAACATTACAATTAGAGTATGGAGGTGGAGTTGGTCCAAGCAACAATTCTTCCTTAGCCTTGTCCAAGAAAAAAGCTAAAGTCCATGAATGCTCCATTTGTCATCGGATATTTTCATCGGGTCAAGCATTGGGCGGTCACAAAAGATGTCATTGGATCACATCAAATGCCCCGGATCCATCAACCCTAGCGCGATTTCAAGAGTTACAAGAGCAAATTGATCACCAACTACAAAGCCAACATCTTCAAAGAGCTCCTATGTTCACTCAAATTGATCAAACTGCCCTTGATCTCAATAACCTTCCCATTACAAATGACCATAACACATTACGAACACAAAGAGAGCCTACTAGGACCGCCTTAAGTTTTGAAGTGTCTACAGACATGTTTTTGCAATCATGGGGCGGTGTCAATAATGTCGACATGAAGCAACATATGCACCACCAACACGAGATTAATGGTGCTATCGCGAGAGATGATGGACAAAAGAAGGTTGTTACTAATAACAATAGTGGGTATTACGAATCAAATATGCCGATTAATCAAGATGATGAGGCAGATAGTAAGGTGAAATTGCCTAAGTTAGGAGAACTTAAGGAGAATATGAGTACAAATGGTAGCTCTTCTCCTTGGTTGCAAGTTGGTATTGGCTCAAGCAATGCTGTTGGAGCTAATCCATAATTTATTTGAAATTCCCTACAAGAAAAAAAAAGAAGGGAATTATATAGGTATATCTCTGAATTAATTACACTGTAATTACATACACAAAGTTAATTAATCTGGTTGAAGTGAGGAAAACATTAATTAGACTTATTCAGTCAATATATAAAAAGAGGTATATATTTCATTTATCAATCAATAAGTGCATATACATACATACATGTAGGCTTGTTATACCTCAAAGTTGTGATTAACTATAAATTGTTTTGAATAATGACATATATTCAGATTCTTTAGTGGATATATATCTATATGCAAGAATTGTTTTTTTGGATATATATCTTAATATATATTGAGAGAAAAAATTATTCTTATTTTAGGCTCGGATATAGCTTAATTCTCTATATGTTGTTCATGTAGTTTTGATTATGTAGAAATAAATAAACATAAAAACTGTTGTAGTAATCTGCATTGCTCAATAATATGGGAGAATATTTGTTGCACTGTGGCCGCCTGTTTTTGTATTGATTTCTGTGTGTTTGTTGCTGCAGTCCTTACATTGCTTTCTATATATAATAGAGTCATGTTCTAACCCTAGGAGTCACCTAACTAACAGACAAATAGAGCTGAGCAATACCCAGCTCATACAGACACCAAACCAATCCTCATCCTACCAACTTCTTTTGTCTTGTAGTGTGGTCATTCTTAAACCTGAGGACATCCGCATATGACAGTCTATCAGCATGGGCCTTGTTTTGCACAGTCTTTTGGGCTTCCCTTTTACACTCCCCCTCAAGATGTGAGTGTGGATCTTCCATCACTCCCATCTTGCCAAGAAGGTGTGTGTGTTGTTGAACTGCGAGCTGTTTGGTCAGAATATCTGCCACTTGATCTGAAGAAGGAACATACATAGGTTTCACAATTCCATTGGCAACCTTCTCCCTGATAAAGTGAGAATCTATTTCTATATGCTTTGTTCTCTCGTGTAACACAGGGTTTGCAGCTATAGCTATTGCTGCTTGATTGTCACATCTTAGTGCTGCTGACTCTACCTTAGTGAGGCCAAGATCCTTCAGTAATGTCATCAACCATGTTACCTCACATGTGGTTAATGCCATGGCCCTATACTCTGCTTCCGCTGATGATCTTGAAACTACACTCTGTTTCTTGGACTTCCATGACACTGGAGAATGTCCCAGCAGAATACAATAACCAGTGGTAGACCTTCTAGAATATGGACAAGATGCCCAATCTGAATCACAGTAGGCAGTCAACCTTGCAGCAGAGTTATGTGCAAACAGTATTCCTTGACCTGGTGAAGCTTTGAGATATCTGAGCACTCGTTTAGTAGCTTGAAGATGATCTGAAGTCGGGGCTTGCATGAACTGACTCAGCAATTGGACAGAGAAGGCTATGTCAGGTCTGGTCACTGTAAGATAGATTAGTTTTCCAATAAGTCTCCTATATATCTCAGGATTCTGCAACACAATTCCTTTGTCAGGATACAGTTTGCTGTGACTGTCAAGGGGTACTCTTAGTGGCCTTTGTTTTTCAATACCAAATTCCTTGAACATATCCAACACATATTTCTTTTGACTGACAAATATTCCTTGTTCTGTCCTAGTTACTTCCAAACCAAGGAAATAGGACAAGGTGCCCAAGTCTTTCATGTGAAAAATGGAGTTCAACATGGTTTTAAGTTTTCCAATCTCAACCATATCATTCCCTGCAATCACCATGTCATCAACATACACAAGGACTGTGGTGATGCTTCCCTTTTGAGCCTTCACAAAGAGAGAATGATCAGCATGAGATTTGATAAATCCAAATTTGATAAGAGATGAGGATAATTTTGCAAACCATTGCCTGGGTGCCTGCTTCAATCCATACAATGATTTTCTGAGCCTACAAACCTTAGAGTTATTAGACCTCAAGATCTCCTTGTTTTCTGTAATCCTACTCCCAATTCTTGTGTACCCTTCAGGTAGGTACATGTAGACTTCTTCTGCCAATTCACCATGCAAAAAGGCGTTGCTTACATCCATTTGACACATGTGCCAGCCTTTCATAGAGGCTACTGCCAAGAGTGCCCTGACTGTGGACATCTTTGCTACAGGAGCAAATGTCTCCATATAATCCATGCCATACTTTTGCCTACAACCTTGTATCACCAATCTAGCTTTATGCCTTTCCAATGTGCCATCTGGTTTGTATTTATTCTTAAATATCCATTTACATCCAATTGCTCTTCTTCCTGGGGGAAGTGAAGTAACATCCCAGGTTTGGTTTACTTCAAGAGCTTCTAGTTCCTCATTCATGGCCTTTATCCATTCTGACTTCCTCGTGGCTTCATAGAAATTTGAAGGCTCCTCTTCCATAAGGATTTGATTCACCATATTTGCAAAACCCTCTGTGGCCTGAGTTTCTATGACACCTGATGCCTGAGCAGTGTCCTCCCTGCTGTTTTGACCTTTATAATTGACTACAAAGTCCTTCATCCAGCCAGGTTGTCTTCTTGTTCTATCAGACCTTCTGTGAGTGATAGTTTCATTAGAAGAGTTCTCTTCCGGAGTATCATTTTGGGCTTGGCCTTGAACATCCTGAGTGTCAACTTCAAGTGGTGTATCTGTGTGAAAATTTGCCTCAGCAGGCACCATTGCAGGTACCAGTTCACTATCGGATATCATATTTTGGTTCTCTTCCATAGGTAGTTGGATGGGGCAAGGATGAAGGAATGCAGACTTGTCTTTAGAGTTATATGGGAATATATGTTCATATAAGAGAACATCTCTTGTCACATATCTCTTTTTGGTGAGCAATTCTTCCACCTTGTACCCCTTTTGATGAGCAGGATACCCTATCAAAATACAAGGAACTCCCCTTGATTGAAATTTGTCTTTGTCTCTGATAGGGTTATAGACCATACATAGGCAGCCAAAGGCTTTCAAGTGACCATAATTAGGTGTCTGATTGTGCATGATTTCATAGGGTGTCTTGTTCCTGACAACAGAAGAGGGAAGTCTGTTGATCAGGTGTGCAGCTGTCATGACACAGTCTCCCCAGTAGGATAGAGGTAGACCTGCCTGAAATCTCAGGGCTCTACTAATCTCCAATAGATGTCTCTGTTTCCTCTCAACAACACCATTCTGTTGAGGTCTATCAATAATACTAGTCTGATGAATAATTCCATTTTTGGAAAAAAAATCAAGGCAGTATTGATCTTTAAATTCCAAAGCATTATCAGATCGAATCACTTTAATTGTAGAGTTAAATTGTGTTTTTACAAACTCATAAAACTCCTTTAAATATGTAAAGGCCTGAGATTTAAATTCCAGAAGATACACCCATGTACCTCTTGAACAATCATCAACAAGGGTTAAGAAGTATCTATATTTGCCTCTGTATGAGACTCTATCAGGTCCCCATATGTCCATGTGTATCATGTCAAAAGATTTGGCAGTAGTGGATTGACTCAGATAGAAAGGAGATTTAGTGAGTTTTGCCATGGGGCAACAAAGGCAAATCTATTTTGTGAATTAGCAGGAGACAAGTGTATAGAAGAAATATGTTTCAGTTTGCTATAAGGAGCATGACCAAGCCTGTTGTGCCATAAAGAAAAAGAACTAACTTTTGCATTCATTGATGTGACAATGTCATTACAAGCAGCTTCATTCTGTTTTTGAGGCTTTGGACACAAACTGTCAGCCTTTGAAATACAATTTGAAAGTAAATAAGAAGAGTTCTTGAGATTTTTGCTGTCTGCAGCATTTGATTTGTTTTTGAGAGTCTCTAAGTAGTACAATCCACTAACAGCCTTTCCTTTTGCCTTGACATCATGGGTAGTGCAGTCATGCACAAGGCAATGAGTATTATAAAATTTGACATAACAATTATTATCCCTTGCTAGCTTTTGAACATACATCAAGTTCTGTTTAAAATCTGGCACATACATTACTCCAGCTAATTTCAACCCATTACTAAGGACCATATCTCCCATGTGTGTTACACATGATATTTCCCCATTAGGAAGATTAATCTTGGGCTTCCTAGTGAGGATTCTCACATTATGAAGCTTTCTCAGATTAGTAATCATGTGATTGCTAGCACCTGAATCAACAATCCACTCATGGCTACTAGCTTTCACATTATGGCATGATATTATACCTGCAAAGTTGCAATCTATTTCTTCATCGGTGTCATGACCAAATTTGGATCCTCCTTTGTTCCCAGGTACATGCTTGAGCAGGTTCTCCAATTGTTGGGTGGTGACTGCAAGAGCATTGGCAATATCAGCATTACTTGGCTCACTCTGAATGCTGTTTGCCATCCTTCTGTTGTAACCATTGAGGGTATAATTTCCATTACTGTTGTTATTACCATATCCACTATAATTCCCACTAGAGAAGTTGCTTCTTCCTCTATAACTTCCTCTGCCACCTCTGAAATTTCCATGTCCTCTCTCAGGATACATACTTCCTCTCCTAGGTTTTTGATTTCCTGGAGCATACCAGCATTTTTCAGAGATGTGATTGCTCAAACCACAGAACCTGCACTCATTTTCAGACTGCTCCCCCTTTCCCTGGAGGGCAGAGACTTCAACCTCATTCTTTCCAAAGGACAGAACATTTGACTGATGTGCTTCCTCTTGTACCATAATGGACATAACATCATCAACAATAGGCAGAGGTGACATAAGCAACAAAGCACTTCTCTGTGGTCCATAAGAGGTGTCAAGACCATTCAAAAACTGAAAAAGCCTAGCTTCGTCCTTCTGTTTCTGCATAACATCTAGAAAAGCACTTATCTCCTCTGTTATCACAGTGATAAGTGGATAATCATTGAGGTTTTCCAACTCATCCCACACAGATCTAAGCTGGATATAGTAATCAGTCACAGATTTTCCACTCTGTTTCATCTCATATGTGTCTTTGTTCAACCTATACTTTCTCGCACCATTACTCACAAGATACCTTCCCTTCAAGAGTTTCCAAATCTCTTTGGCAGATTGAGTGTATAAAATTGCCATCTTAATTGACTCACTAACATTTTGTAGAATCCACGATATTACCAGACTATTCGCTGCCATCCAAGCCTCTATTTTCACATCATCTCTTTTAGGTTTATCAACAACACCAGTAACAAATCCCAGTTTTCTCTTTGCTGACAGTGCCAACTTCATTCCCCTTTTCCATGGTATATAGTTTTCTACCCCAGTTAAGACAGGTGTTATCTTAAGTGTGCTATTTACATCATTTGGGTTGCAGTACAAAGGGTCTGTGACATCTATGACAGTTTTTGAGGCTTCTGAATTATCAGGCATGGTGACACTACTAAGAAAACACCTTTATATCACAAAAGATATCAACTTTTCAGTAAACTAATGAAAAAGACTGCAGCTTTGAGTCAAGATACTTACTTTCATTTATAAAATAAGGAGAACCAGCATGCAGAAACCAAGAGCACATGTGCTCATGGCTCTGATACCATGTAGAAATAAATAAACATAAAAACTGTTGTAGTAATCTGCATTGCTCAATAATATGGGAAAATATTTGCTGCACTGTGGCGCCTGTTTTTGTATTGATTTCTGTGTGTTTGTTGCTGCAGTCCTTACATTGCTTTGTATATATAATAGAGTCATGTTCTAACCCTAGGAGTCACCTAACTAACAGACAAATAGAGCTGAGCAATACCCAGCTCATACAGACACCAAACTAATCCTCATCCTACCAACTTCTTTTGTCTTGTAGTGTGGTCATTCTTAAACCTGAGGACATCCGCATATGACAGTCTATCAGCATGGGCCTTGTTTTGCACAGTCTTTTGGGCTTCCCTTTTACAGATTAACCTCCAAACCAACATCAATACCATAATGGGATTAAATGTTTATTAAACCTTTAAATTGGAATAACTTTACTTTTCATTAAAAAATAATTTACGTTTTGTTTTAAAATGTGTTGGGAGGAAAAACAAAACTTTTTAAAGTTTGTTTATTTCTATTTATGCTCTTTCATATCTTCTATATTAAGGAGTATTTATTATTTAATGTAAACTTATTTCAAATGTATTAAACCGAATATTAAGTATTAATATTGTATTTTACACGGTTTTCATCATCACTATTAAGATTCCCTAAGTTTTTTATGTTGGAAATATAGAGTCACTATAGGGGCGAAATATATTTAGAGAATAAATATTGTTGTGTCGTGGTATGAAGGCCACTGAATGAGAAACGAAATCGCCCCGACTACTGTACAAATCGATTTAGGCGTCGTCCCCCAAGGTCACACAATACTCCTAAAAGTTGTGTACTCAACAAATAGGAGTTGGAACTCATATGGTATGCTCAAAATTATCATAGAGAAAAAGTAGATGATATGGAAGATATATTTATCAAATGACTACAAGCTTCTCATATTTATAATGGTTAATTAGCACAACACTAACAAAGTTAGTGGCATAACCACTACCATAAACATGAGCCAAAAACATGGAGTTAGTGGCTAAATACATGCAAGTAGTGGTGAGATGCTTTTACAAGACAATGGAAGACATCTCTATGAAATAATGTATCTAGACAATATTTCTAGGCTTAGCATTACTCCCAACATTTTATACAAGAAAAAATATTGAATTGCCCTCCTTGTGCAATATACGTGTATTTGATTTTTTTTTTTTATCATCTTAGCAATTAACTGGTAGCCTACTTTTTTTTTTTAAAATAACTGTAGCCTACTAATATATCTTGGTAAGAAAACTGGTAGGCTACCTGATAGGCTACCAATTAACTGGTAGCCTACTAATATACATTATGCATAAGTTTTCTTACCAAGACTAATTTCTCATTTTAAATATTTTGTATGCACATTTTATAGCACAATAGTTCATAATTTTTCAACCATGTTTCCTAATGATAATTTGTTAAGAAATTGATAAATGTTAACATTAATTAAAAAAAACCATACAAAATAAGAATAAATAAGAAATATTTAATGAAAATAAAATTATTCCAACTTAAAAGTTTAAATAAAGCATAATTCCAATAATGTGGTGTTGATATTGGTTTGGAAGTTAATCCAAATGTACATGAACACCATATTAGGAATTAAGTTTTAATCAAGTCTAAAATGAAATTATTTTTACTTTTAAAACTCATGAAAAATTTACATAATCACCAAAGTTGTGATTGATCTTTGTGGATAATCCCCTATATACTAAAAGAATAAGTAAGATGATCCAAAATCACTTCTTTAATTAATGGAAAAAAGGAAATTAGTTTTTATGGAGTATTAGGTTTTCTTTCATTAAACCATAATCATTTCATTAAAATATAATGTTTTAGTCAAACAATAATTATTTATTAAAATCTAAAGAACAATCAATTGAAATAAAATAAAATTGTTATAAACTAATTAGTCACAAATTGCTAAATCTTTCATTTGATAGTATTATTATTAAATATTTGACGAATACTTATCCATATAAAATCAAATTATAAAATTTTATTATTAGCTTTGTGATAAAAAAAAAATTCGTTATAAAAAATTGAGAAAATTTGTATAAAGAAATCATAAGCTTCGAATTAAAAAACTAATTTCCTTAAAATTCATATTTCATGACATTACTCAGTTTTCTTGGTTAGTTTTGCAGATCGATTTATTTATAAAATGTAAATATATGAAAAGTAATGAAAAGTTAATTCAACCTATATTTCATGACTTTATACGGAGTATATAACTTGTATACATTGCGTGGAATTAGACCTGTCAAAGTCAACCCGGCCTGATAAGGCTGGTCGGAGACCCAAAAGTGACCTGAAAATCGTGACCCGAATTTAACCCGAAAGACGCTAATCTGACCCGGCCCAAAACGATCCAACCGACTTGAAGTGACCCGGCCAAACGACCCGAAATGACTTATCTAAAGCAAAATCTTATCCCATAATGACCCGACCCGAAATGACCCGGCCCAGACTGACCCAACCCAAAATGACAAGACCCCGATAAAAAAAACCCGATAATTATTGACCTTTATCTCCATTCGTTCCGTTATTTTGGGATTTGTTTCCTTCTCCATTTGTCTCTTTTCAAAGCTCACTCAGACTTTTCTCCCTCATCTCGAACCCGTTGTCTGTACAAGTTCTTTGATTAGCCTTCGCCGCAGTCTTTTCTCTATTGGTGTGGTGTGTCATTTGGGTCATTTTGTTTCAATGTGGCAGTTTCCGGTGTCGGGTCGGTCTGACCTGGGTTCGGTTCATCTTTTTTTGTCCCATTTAGGTTCGGAAGGGTTGTTTATGAAGTTGGGTGTCTTTGAATTGTCTTTGGGTCAAATACCTCGGTCTGAAATAAGAATTTGTGTTTATTCTTTGGGTTAAATCTTTTTTATGTGTTGATTTGGGTTGGGTTTTAGGCACTGTTGGATTTGTTGCGATGGTTTTCCATCGAAGAGTAATGTTTTTATTTAACTTTAGTTTCCTTTATTTCTTTCTCTTCCAAATAAGTGCCTCTTTTATCAGTAGGTCTTGCTTGCGACGGATCGGATCTTGCGACGGGTATTTTGTGAGAGAAAATGGGTAGAGGGGACAAGGTGTGCACCCCCCATGTGCTTCTCCACTCACCCTTGATGGGTATTTTGTGAGAGAATATGGTATCCGTCTTAAGCTTGCGACGGATAGTGTCCGTCTGTTAGAGAGTCTAGGGTTTAGTATAAGACGTCAAGGTGACGGCTACGGTACGACGGCTGTCATTAGGGTTTGGTAATACTTAGGGTTTATTGTAAGGTATTATAAATACCGATCATTCTATGTTATCAACAACACAACTCAATAATACAATTCCTTTCTCAATTTCTAATATGGTATCAGAGCCTCTTTCCTAGAGGACTCTACAAAAATCGCTTCCGCTACCTCGCCGGTGGGTTGATAATGTAAGAAACCTACCGGCGGGATTCGTTATGTACTATCTAATTTTAAACAAAAAAAGAAATATGTTCCGTATTATTTTGTCAGCCATCCGTATTTGTACTATTAAAAAAAAAAAAAGATGTTGGTGTGCTCTTGTGTCTCCGTCAAACACCAAGGTTGCTTACACTAACAAATAATGGTAGTCATAAAGCAAAGGCAATTTGTTTGATACTTTGTCTTGATTTTGTCATCCCCTAAATTTTATGCGCGTGCACTATCATCAATTTCAATCTCTTTGAAATTGAAAGTTTTCAAATTCGTTCAAGGTGGTTCAAAATTTGACTGGCGAGTTACGCGATTAAATTTGGAGTCCGAAAAAATTAACGTTCTCCAATTATTGAATTTGACGGCAAGTTTTCCGTTTTATTGAAATTTGTTTAGGTTCGATTAGTGTTCCTAGCAAATTATTTGATATTCGACAAGTCCGAAGAGTTTAACGTTCTTGTTCGAAGAAATTTTCTAACGAGTTTTATACTCGTTCATCTTACCAACCTTGCGAATATGAAGATGATAATGAAGCCAAAGAAGATGAAGATTGATTGTTTTTTCTCTTATTTTATTATTTGTGCAAACTCATGGAAATTTTTATCAAAATTACCATGAGTTTGAGGGGAGATGTTAGAGAGTCTAGGGTTTAGTATAAGACGTCAAGGTGACGGCTACGGTACGACGGCTGTCATTAGGGTTTGGTAATACTTAGGGTTTATTGTAAGGTATTATAAATACCGATCATTCTATGTTATCAACAACACAACTCAATAATACAATTCCTTTCTCAATTTCTAATACCGTCACAAATGAGAATTTGTGCTCTTTTATAGTCTGAGCCTTTGTTGTTTAGTGTCAGATTTGTGTGTTTAGTTGATTTTTCGTCTTTTACAATTGCGTGTTGGAATAATGTCTTTTGTGAGGCCTTTATGGTTTTTAAGCGCACCAGTTTGGGTTGGATTCGCAAGAAGGATGGTACATTGTAGATAAAATATTGCACCTCAATCTACTATTTCATAATAAGATGTTTATCAAACACCATAAACAACATATTGATTAGTGAAGCATGTAAGACCCTCAATAAAAGATCACTTGCAATAAATTGATCAATGAATCCATAGAACAGTCAGTCTTCGTAACAAAAGTCATCAGACAACATCACTCCTAGCATTCTTTATTTCCATCCCGGTTTTCTATTTGGGTGATATCTTTTTCTTCCACTTCTCTAAATTGCTTCTTTTAGTAACTTTTTTTTAAGGCCTTTTACAAGATTACCCTTATGTATTTTAAGAAACTACCAAAACTACCCCTTAAATGTTTAGTTTTAGCTATATTAAGTTAAGCTTTTATACAACTAACCCATCCATCATAAATCTAATACATTGCACATTACTATTAAGAAAATAATTTGTCCACAGATCATGAATGTAGTTGATTCTGTAAAATTATTTAATTCTTAGTTTCTTACTAGGAAAAAAGAGAAAAAGACAAAGTAATTAGAATTTTGTAACCAAACAACAAATTAAAACATAGTTCCCGACCATAAAGTGGTACGAAGTATTAAAAGTATATGGTATATAATAACAAACTAGATTTAAAATATAACTTAAGTGATAAATTGGTACTCCCTTCCTTTAAATCCAATCTTCACATTTGTTTTTCACTATGTCTTGCTTAAGACGAGTACGGGGTACCATCCGTCTTAAATACTACCACATGGTAGTCCTGGCAAATTGGACTTAGGTTTAGCGGGCGGCACAGACTACAGCACAACGCGGAGGTGAAAACCGGGTCGGCCCGAGCATGTCCCGATCGTGCCTAACGCGGGCCGCGTTGCAAGAAAAGAAAAAAAGGCGGGCCTGGCACGAACTCGAGAAGTACGGCCCGACTAGGCACAAAAAATGGCCCGCGCCTGGCCCGACCCGATTTGCCACTTTTGTGTGTAATTTTTTGTTTTTTCATTTTTAATAAACTATAAATACCCCATTGATTCAATTCATTACATTAACAATTCAATCATTTCATTACATTAAGAGTGAATCCTTAGTCCTTTTCAAGTACTAAACGATGTTCTTTACGGCTATCCAGTGACTCTCACCTGGATTGGCTTGATATCTACTTGTCATGCTCAAAACATGCGAAATATCTGGACGTGTGCATATCATGGCATACATGATCGATCCTACGGCTTACGGTAACTAGGCCAAAAGGAGAGGCGAAAATTATATCCGAATTGGAGTAAGCACCATAAAGTCTAATGTTCTTTTTCCAGTTAAGGACCCTAACTAAATAACATTCCAGTTAAGGACCTGCATCCTATTTCCGTTAACTTTCCGTTAAATCTTGTTGAATGACATAACATGGTAACTGCTAAGTGTTTCAACAGGAGGATTATTTCATCATTCATGCAAATTCTTCCTTCCTTTTCTTTGTTAATGCTCTTCTTTTGTTTATATGTAATAGAGTAGGCTACTTTGTAAATAGTCTTTATTAACATTTGCAAACTCACTTTAACACCTACGTGCTAGTAGTAAGCCCATAAACACCATCATTTTCTAATTTAACAATGGATGAAATGGAAAAAATAGGCGTTGAATTTACATATACATGACTAATAACGGTGCAAACGAGTAAATCAAATTTGAGCTCGAACGGATATGAATCTGGCTTGGAAATTTGTACTCAGGGCTCAGCCTAGACTCGGAGCTCATTGAGAAAAAAAAAAAGTTGTAGTCCGAGCACAGTATATAGGAAAAGACTTGAGTTTGGCTTCAACTCGGTTCAATCGTGATTACTTTTTTCCACTTTCGTTGATTTAGTTTTAAAACAAATATACATACCAGGCATTAAAAAAAAAGAAAATAAGCTCGAACGATATTTCAATTTTTTACTACGAAATACTCAGCACAAATACGGTCAATTACCGCTAGAATTTGAGATTGGTTTTACCAACTTCTTTTAAACACAACTAGCAAACACTTGGACGCAAGAGTGACTATGTGTTGGAGTATATTACGGTATTGGAGTGCAATACCGGTATTCATGCTCCTTGGTGAATTAATGTGACCCTTGATGAACGGTCACACTATTATTAAAACTACCCTTGTATTTTGTATAAATAGATCTTGGTGTAAATTAAACATAATGCAATTCATTATTATAATTTACACTTATAAAATTTATAAGTTGTAATTTATCACTATGCAAAATAGACAAATAGTGTCGTTTTAAGTTTTAACATTAAAACAAGGCCTGATCATGGGCTAAAATCCTACTACTTTTCAATTTTATCGTCTGATCCATTTATGTGGTTTTATTTTAATTCTTTGTAAGAGAAACATGATACAAGGGCAAGATTCATATTCTATAATTTGTTTTGTTAAATGATTTACATTTATGAACAATAAGAGTCTCTTTTTTCAAAATTGTAGTCCTGGTTTTAGAGCCTATCACGGCAGAGTGCTATTTAAAGGAGATGGTTAACAGACTTTTGTTATAAGTCTTTAACTGTAAGTTATAATAGTTTAGGTCCTTAACTGGAGAAAGATTAATAGTTTAGTCCTTCTCTTAGTGTTAACTCTTTATATATCCTTCCGTTCATTACTCATTAGAACTCTAATTTTATTTTATTTTTTTCTTTTTTTTTTCCGTTGAGTTTGTCCACATATTTTCTATGTTATCCACCGATAAATTATCTCAACCCTGGGCTTCCTTTACCTTTTAAAAAAAAAAGTTGTAATGCTCTTGCGTGCGTATATCAGTAAGCAGCTGACAGACATGTATGGGTAGTTGTTCCAAATTTGAAATAATAATCATCTATTGTCTATCTATGATCATTAAGTTGGTTATGCTCAACAACTTTCTTTTACTCACATAAGAAGCAGCTTCTGATAGCCATTGATTCAAGACATTAAGGAGAGACGTTGATTCATTTTAAGAAATTGTAAGCTAATGGTTAAATCATTAAAGTTGTTCATGTATGATAGCTTGATTTAAGCAACTAGTTTCATTAAGCTAGTAGTTTAAATGGACCTACCACAAAGAAATAACCAATCGAAAGTAATAGTTTAAAATGTAGGTCCAATCAAGCTATTGAAAAATTAAGCTAAACCATTAAAATACATTACATTTCAAAAATATTGTAGCTTAAAATGTGATATGACAAAGGTAAGATAGTAACAACTAATTTACTATGGACTAGCTCTAATAAGAGTACCATTTTAACCCGGTCGTGTTACCTATAAATAACACCACTTCTTAAGTTTGTCGTCATGCACTTAATGAAAAGAAGGATAAAAGAGAGTTACAGAATAAGTTGAAGTAGGCTCCTCTAATAAGGTATGATTTTTAACCCTTTATCATATATATTGTCTACTTGTATGATTACATACTAGTCTAGATTTCGCACAACATATACGCATTATGTAAAGTTTTTACTTTTTATCGTTTTATTTATAAATTAGTTTAAATCCCGCAATGTATGCGCGGTATATATAAAGGTTTAACATTTTGATGTATTATTTATAAATTTAAGTTGGCACTTTAAAAAATTTCATAATTCATCTCAATATAGTTTAATTACAAAAAAAAATTGATCTAAAAAAGAATCAAGAGAAATATTATGAAATATGTATTGTAGTAAATTATACCTCAAAGCTCATGATTTAATATTATGAATATTCTCAAATTATTATAATGAAATGTTTTTCTCGGGAAATTTGTAGTAACATTTTATAGTTTTATTTATACATAATAAGTATGCGTCAAGTTATTATCCGATAATGCATAAATGAAGATTAGCATTTTGTAGTTTATAATTCATTTTTTATAATTTCATTATACTTTAATAAAAATATTATAGTAGAGAGTTATTGAAATAAATGATTATCGTTTTGTGAAAAGACTATTATTTTTTATTGAAATGATTTATTAGATTAACAAAAGAAATATTTATTTCCATATTTGAATAGGAGATTAGCTTGACATCTCTCATTAATAATGTGACAAATGGCCGACATATAATGAACCATGATAATGAGTTATAATTAGATATGAACCTTGTGGGTTCCCTAAATTGAAGTTGTACAGACTTGTTCTTGTTTCCCACAATAATAACTTGTATTAAGGTTGTTCAACATCACGGCCCATGCTGGCCTACCCCGATTAAGTGGGCCAATTTTCTGCAGCTCAGCCAGCCCATGGGCCAGGCCAGCACCGCCCGTCGGTGTTTACTAACAAGTGCATAAGCGATTAGGAACGTAGAGCCGACATGGGTAACACATACTATCTCAAAAAGTGGATTCTTGTACGTATTTGTCTTGTATGTCGAATCAATGAGCACAACATAATGATAGGTTCGGAAGAGCTTCACGGCTTCGGGATGTACCATGAATATATAATAGATTTGTCATGTCTCGGGATCATTCAAATGCCAATGCACATAACTGGCTTCAACGGCAAGAGCAAACATTATTTGTTGTGTAGTGTTCCTTCCACCTCTAAATTCTCGCCCCAGTTTTTTTATCTCGTTATAATATAAATCTGATAATTTGACGGTGGAGGTTTACCCGGCGTTATTTGGTAAATACCGTTTTTAATATCTCTTGGGAGAACACCAACCTTAAATTGTTGCCTCACATAGGCTTTCTCATCGTAATCTAATCTCGCAAAGTGTCGATCCCCGTCCTTGTAATCCGCCACCTAATGGTTGTGAAACCCTTTCCCTTTCGGCGCTGATAATGTTCCAAACTACCATGCTTTCATCACCTTGACGAGGATAGTTCTGCACGGCTCGAATACGGGAAGTACAACTATACTTAATTATCCTCCGTCGGCTTTGTGATCATTGTCGGTTGGCGGAGGTCATTCATGCCTTAAACAACGAAAGTACGAAGCCAACAACCCGTCCCATTTTCTGCTTTTGGCCCCATTATTTACTTTAATCAAAGCAAAACCCTTATCCAAATCTATCTTTTTTGCCCAATTAAAGGCATATCACATGTCACAAAATACATAGACATCTCAAAAAAACGGATTGTAATCAACGAAATTATAACCGAAATACTCGAATGAGTTTATATGTCTAGTTTTTATATGATTTTGCTCTCTAATGTAGCTCGATTTTACATGATTATTATACTTTGTTTAGTATATTTGTGAGCTAATTACGTGTTCGAGGTGCATTGCTCGTTTTTGCTACATTTTGTAGGAATCTAAGCATTTAGAGGCTTTTTCCTAACACATTAGCAAGCACCAAAAGTACACCAAGCTAATGGAAGCAAGATGGACCATGGAAGGATAGTTAGGAAAATGACAAGCCTAAACATGAAAACTTGTGAAACAGGTTGATATGCAAATGAGAAACCAAAAATGAAGCCCAATTTAAGGAGTCCACAACTCAACATAGGGATGCTATTTGGATGCTCATGGGATGCCAAGACTACGCAATTAACCGGAGAATTAAGGAGATTAAAGGCATATCATAGGATTCCTCAAGCATTTAATTGAGTAATTAAGTAATTGTAGCCGGGTTAGTGGAACCCCGATCGCGGTTCACATTACCCGATCGGGGTTTGGGTGCTGTAAATGCCTTATGTTTCGAGCCCTCTCCCTATATAACGGAAAGGGACTTCAACACTTAGGGATATCTTTTTCATCATCTTTTACACTATCTTTACACATATTTCTCCCTTACATTTTCCTTAGTTTAAGCACACAAGTTTATCTTAGTTTCATATTTAGTTAAACATTTGGTTTTTACTTTGTTCAAACACTTGGTTACATTTCAAGTTGTAATTCAATCTTTCCATTCAAGCTATTTGGGTCATTTGTTCTTCATTTCCGAGTTATATTTCTCGATTGATGTAATTTTAATTCTAGTTTTATGTTAGTATTCTTTTTCGTCATTTACCTTACAAGTCATTTAGTTAATCGTAACACTAGTTAATCAAGATTTCATTGTTATTTACATTAGAATTTTTAGTAGTAATTCTTAGTGCAACACATTCTATTCACAAGTTGTTTCCTTTATAATTTCATAATCATCATGCTTATTATATCAATTACTATTAGATTAATCATCAACATGAGTGAGTAGTTTCATTTGTCTAGGGATTAAGGAAGCCATGCATAATTAGTAAGTTGTAATTGTTACAATAAGGATGAATTAACATTGATAAATTGTTTCTATCACATGCTTGTATTGGTTTGTTAATCTTTGTTATTTGGCCAATTACATTGATTAAATTTGATAATTCATTCTATAAGTCGAGAGGCACGAAATCGGATTAGACTAAGCATGTGTAGTAGGACGACTCTAGTCATAACGAAAGTTCTCTAGGACTCGACCTAAGGTTGACACCAATATCGAGAGATGAGTGTCTTTAGCCTAAACAATTAACAATATTAAGAATTCCTATGTTTAACATGAGCATTTACGTATTTGCATGAGTGACCCGACTCCCCTAGACTCTTTTAATATTATTTAATTTACATCATTTTTAGCTAAATCATTAAACCAAATCAATCATTATACCGACCTTGATAGTAGTCTATTCATAGCATTTCATAGCGCAATTCTCGTGTCCTTGTGTTCGATCCCTCGTACTACATTAATTTGTGTCTAAGGAAATTTATCTTTGATTAGGTGTGCGACATAGCCTATCACGAGTCGTGTTTCATGCAAATTGGAAATTAATTAGAGAATAAATATAAAAAAAATAAACTAGTAAAATAACATCTAACAACCTAAAATGATTAAAACTGGGTCAAAAATAACTCAATGTCGGAACCATGGACAAACAAAAACCAAATTCTACACCATGGGTAGACGTTAATACTCATGTCCAAACCATGGTTGGACATTGAGTATCAACGTCTGCCCATGGTCAGACGTCGATACTCAACGTCCAGACAATGGGTGGACATTGAGTATACGTCCAGGACATGGTTGGACATTGAGTATCAACGTCTACCCATGAGGAAACGTTGATACTCAATGTCCAACCATGGTCAGGAGTCAGGACATTGAGTAATATTGTCAATCACATCTCTTTGTTTCGCAATTGAATGTAAATTAACTAAAATATAACGTAAATAAATTAACTAAAATAGTTATTAACAAACATAAAACAAAATCCTGAACTTTTTTTATATAAAATTTAAGGTGCGATTAATTTGTAAACGTACCTTCATCCGTCATGATAATCGATTTAGAAGAATTGTTATTGTTGTTGTTTTTTAGTGAGTGTTTGTTTTTGGGAGAGTTTGAGATGAGAGAGAGAGAGAGTGTTTGGGGAATTCTTTTTCGTTTTGATGTTGTTACGAAACTAGCTATTTAACAAAATAATGTTCGTTTTAAACTAATTATACTCAATGGGTCCACGTTAGTATCTTTTTTTTGCATATTTTTCTCAAAGCCGCTATCAAGGACAGCTGCTTCCCGTCAAATCATGGAGTAAGAGTTTATTCATAAAGTGAAGGAAACAACAAGGCACAAAATAAATATCAAAAGAAAATAGCGTTGGAATACCATAAATAGGTACAGTTATTTTCGAAACCTTTTGCGACCAGAGTTAAAAGAAATAGGTCCATATTTTAGCTACATGTGTGCCAATGTCTTACCCTGACATGCGGTAAAAGTATCACATGTGCTTCGTTAGTTTTGACAACAAGTACAGTCAGTAGGATGAGGCTGTCAAAGAAGAAAGTCTTACTCCTTTGCAAGTGGTTTCTATGCTAAATATATGCTTGATATATACCAATTTGTGTGAATCTTGTTTGTTAAGGCACATATAAATATGGAATCCAAATGAGTCTTCGAGGTTCCGATCCAATTAAATATAATGTTTTACCATCTCCTTACTACTAAAACATTAAGGATTTCTCAAAGTTTTCCCGCCTAAAACTATTTACTCATAATTGGGCCCTTTCTTTAGTTGCTAAACTAGGTAAATAATGGCCCACAATTTGATTTCAATAAGATTACATTTATTTTAGTAAATTGACAATATACACATACTAATCATAGGTTACATTATACTCTTAATTGTCACTTTGTAGATCTTGAATGGATCAAATATACAATTAGAAATACAACTTTGTTAGATTTAACAATGGAAACAAAATAAATACTCTTTCAATTCTATTAAACGCAAATTAGATGAAATATTTTAAGTTTTATCATCTTATCATATTCGAATTCTATTTTTTACCCCTATCATAACTTTATTTTTGTCAATCAAAATTTATGGAAAACATCTTCTATATCACTCCCATAAAATTATATTCTTTATTCATAGATTAAGTTTAGTGAGATCAAGGTAATCTTCACAAGAAATATAAAAGGTAATCAACTGATTGAGAAGAAACCGTGCCATCAACTTTGATTAACAAATGCATTTAAATACATAGTTCGTAATTGACAACTCATTTAAACACAACTATCTGAAAAAACCGTGCATTATCATGGGATCTATACTAGTAATATAATAAATGGTAGATTTTCAAAAATCACAACTTGATAAGAAACGCTACTAGTCTAAATAAAGATGTCTTAGTCTAGTGATTAAGACGGAGGTATTGTGAACAATAGGTAATGTGGCCAATTTAATGGGCTAATAAATGTCATTGGGTTAACAAAGGTTGTCATTGGGCTACGCAAATTAATCAGTCTTCTTAGTTTTGACCCAAAAAGTCAAACAAGGCCAGCATAAATATACAGGCCCAAAACAATCCTTCTCCCCTCAATTGAGCGGGCTAGAGCTTCGAGCCAAAGGGAGTCTGACATCTGCACAGAACACCTATGATCCGTCTCTTTATGCACTTACCTACAATTATTTCATTCTTAATATATACGGAGTATAATATTTCTCAATTATTTGTGTGTCTTTTACATCCTTTATAAGAATTATTTTAATCAACTAGTTTTGTTGCCTGTGAAACTCACGGGATGGTTTATGCTTCACTATTGTCGCATTTCATTGTATGCCCCTGTGATTTGTAAGCGGCAGGGGCGGATCTAGCAAGTTGCAAGGGGTAGCACTCGCTAGGGCTGGGCAAAAATATACGATACGGTTTTAATATACGGTATACGGTTTTAATTACACGGATTTCCGAGTACACGATACGAATTTCCGGGTATACGATACGGTTTTAAAAAAAACCGTACTGGGTCCGGGTCGGGGAAAATCAAAACGGGTATACGGTTTTGACCCGGTTTAATTAAAAATACCAAAAAAAAGTTGTATGTAAAATTTTGTTTTCTATTTTGACTATATGGGTGAAATTTTGAGCACCAATCATCTTATGTGAAACTTGTAATATACGCAACTCACTTTATCAGTGACAAATTTCTGTGTGAAATTTTGCAAATTTGTATTTTGCTATTTTACCTACTGACTTTACAAGTAATTATGTTTTGTAATAATGATCCTAGTGGATTATATAAGCATCTTATTTATTGGTCGTTACTAATGTTATGGACTCGATTTCCAGGTTTGAGCATTATCAATTAAACCGGATCTGGGTATACGTTTTTCGGGTACCCGGTTTAACCGGGTATACGAAAACCGGGTCGGATCCGGGTTCTATTTTTTGGCCTTCCAAAAACCGGGTATCCGATACGGTTATTAAAACCGTATCGGGTACGCGGTTTTGCTCACCCCTAGCACTCGCTACCCCAACGAAAAAAAAAATCAGTTAAGAAGATGACGTCATGCTACCCTAAATCTGAGCGGTTGTAGCCAAATAATTACGATAAAGCTTAAAATCTATGCATGATAGCAGTGGATCTCAGTGGTAACTTGTAAGGCAAGTGGTAATTCAAGGTGTCTGAGATCTGGGGTTTGAACCCTGTTCTAGTCATTGTTGTTTTTTCCTGTTTCAATGCCCTATTAAATGATTCTTTAAATAGCCTAATAATCTCAAATAAATTCCATTAGCTCCCATCATTAAATAACTTAATTAACAGTTTCAATAATTATTTTCTTCGTATGACTAAGCCCTTGTTCTTTTGGACTTAAATTTCAGTTCAGCTTTATTAAGTTCAGTTCAGATTACTTTTATTTCAATATTATTATGATTATTATTCTTATCATTATTATTAATAAGTTAATTCATTTAGTTCATTTAATATTGTTATAATTATTATATTTATATTTTGAAAAAAATATTTATTACTATTATATCACCGTTATAATTATTCTTTATATTATATTTATGTTAATATATTTATTTATTCTTATATTATTACGATTAATGGAAATATTAGTATTATTAATATTTATTAATATTATATTTTATATTTTATTGATATATTCATTATTATGAATATTATTAGAAAAATATTTATTATTTATATTATTATTAATAAAGTAATAATAATAATAGTTATTATTATTATTATTATTATTATTATTATAATGTATTAATATATTATCATTAGGCCTATAATTATTATTATTAGTTATATTTACTTTATTACTATTTATATTATTTATATTTTTTTAAGTTACTATTGTTAATATATTTATTACTATATTATATTGTTAGTAATACTGTTATCATTTATATTAGTATTTTATTATTATAATATTTATTCTTATATTATTTTATATAATTTTATATATCTGATTAGATTATTATTAAATAATATGTATATAATATTATTGTTATTAATGATTTAAATTATTATCATATTATTAGATATTTTATATTATTGTTAATATTATTATATTATTATATTATACTTATTATATTTATGTTTTAGTTACTTAAATTTATATATTTAATACTATAATTAATAATGTTATCATTCATAGAATATTATATTTTTTTTATTATATTACTATAATAGTTTTTTATATCTTATTTGATTATTATTAGATTATATTAATATAATATTAGTATTACTAATGATTAATAGTAGTAGTAGTAATAATAATAATAATAATAATAATAATATTGTTATCTTTTTATTATTTCAGTTCAATTCAGTTCAGTTCAGTTCAGCTCCATTAAGGCTCTGTTCTTTTGGACTGAATTTGTCTGAACTGAACTGAACTGAACTTAATGGAGCTGAACTGAACTGAACTGAACTGAATAGAGCTGAACTGAACTAAACTGAACTTAATAGAGCTGAACTGAACTGAACTGAACTTAATGGAGCTGAACTGAACTGAACTGAAATAATAAAAAGATAACATTATTATTATTATTATTATTATTATTATTATTATTATTATTATTATTATTA